>CM020518.1:327500-370000 GCA_009823395.1 Thamnaconus septentrionalis | reverse complement strand
ATCACGGATTGACCACATTAACCCTGTAGAGTCTCACTGTGGGGAAATGAGCAGACTACAGCGGCCTAGGATCACAACAACTGTCTGTGGTCCTAGAACATCGCTCGTCTTTCTCCTCCCTGGTCCTCTTGTTGCGGAGCCGCATCTCTGATCTAGACTTCACAAAGCTATTTGTGTCACCCGCTTCCATTGTTACACAAACCCAGACCCCAGAACCCAGAACCCAGAACCCAGAACCTAGAACCCAGAACCCAGACCCCAGAACCTAGAACCTAACCCCAGCAGCAGCAGCAGGAAGGTGTGTCTCAGTGAAGGCAGCAGCAGCAGCAGCGGCAGCAGCGTGGTGGGCAACACCTGTTGTTGTCACTTCCACACGCACGGAGGGTCGCGTTCCCCTCACCAACACGAACCTCCGTCCCGAGGGGCGGGGACGAGACCTCGGGCACGCGAGGTTCCGAGGCACGAGCTCTCCGAACGGCACGAGGACGGAAGCGGAGGCTGCCTTCACGGCTCATCATGGAGCCAACACACACACACACACACACACACACACACACACACACACACACACACGAGGACGAGCCGCGACCAGAACCTCGCGACACACGCGGCGGCGTGTCGCTGTTTTGAAGCGCCGCGTTCCTCAAAGTTGATCTGGGCGGAAGACAGGGTCAGCCGCCGGAGGGGCGGTGACAACGCGCCGCGGTTCTGGACGGAGCCGCTCTCTGTTGTTTTTTACCTTTGTACGGAAGCGAGCTGCCGGTCCGGATCTTGACGGTTCCGCTGATGGACTCTCCCGGTCCGTAAACCACCTTGTTGTTGGTGAAAGTGATGTCAAATTCCTGCAGCTTCCCCATCGCTGCGCTGCGCTCCGCTCTGCGGCTCAAACTGATCCCTCACCTGCTGCCTGCCAGCCGCCCGCGAGCGCCCCGGAGACCGGTGACGTCACGGCGACTGCCCCATTGAGGGGAAAAAAAAAAAAAGACAAATCACATGGGAGAGTGACGATCGCTGTTGTTGTTAGTGTGGTGCTGTAGTGGATTGTGTAGTGTGGTGCTGTAGTGGATTGTGTAGTGTGGTGCTGTGGATTGTGTAGTGTGGTGTTGTGGATTGTGTAGTGTGGTGTTGTGGATTGTGTAGTGTGGTACTGTAGTGGATTGTGTAGTGTGGTGCTGTAGTGGATTGTGTAGTGTGGTGCTGTGGATTGTGTAGTGTGGTGTTGTGGTCGAACTTTCCAAAATAAAGTCAAGAACAAAAGATTCAAACGTACCACAACTTTTTGAGACATTGCAACGACCTATCAAAATAAAAGACCAGGTCTGCGCTGGGGCTCCGTCCAGAATGACAACGTCGCATGAAAGAACACACAATAAAGGTCGTAAATGGAAACCAGTCAGAATTCAGTGATGTATCAAAGCAAAGGGCTTTGAAGGTGTGAGTCAGCGTCAAGCGGTCAGCCTGAACCAGAACCAGAACCAGAACCAGAACCAGAACAGTCTGTGGTTGATTCATAAATCACACAGGCTTCACCAATGAGCTCGTTAGAGGGCAGCGTGTTGGGCAGTAAAGTGGTGAGACCATCAACAGTTGGACTCGTACATTCAAAAAGTTGAAAGAAGGTCAAATGAGGGGACTTGCTGACGTTGCTGTGCATTTGAGGTGTTCTCAAATTCCAGCCCTGACTTTCTGTGAGTGGTCTAGACAGACAGACAGACAGACAGACAGACAGATCAAGCTGCTCTCAACAGGAAGTCGTGTTCCAGGGAACCTCCCTTCACTGCATCAGCAGGTGAGTCACGGACCCTGAATGCAGCAGGCGCTCAGTTCGAACCCTCTGCCACCGTCTCCACCTCTGGAGCTGCACCAGGATCATTGACCAGAACCGCTCTCCTGGAGTTTCCTGTTGTGTCCTCTGTGTTCCACTCATCGTCCAGCAGCAGCCTGGAGATAAATCATTCTCTCAACTTCCCGCTGGAGGCTTCTGCTGCATCTTCGACTCCAGCCAGGACTCCAGGCTGTGACAGAAAGCGCTGCAACCAACGTGAGTCACTGACGGCTCACTCGCCCTCTCACACGTGGCTGCTCTGTGCGTCCTCAGAAGCACTTCCTGTCTGAAACTGTGCTTCCTGTTTGAATGTGATGCCTCAGAGGCAGAAGCAGATGTTGTCCCTGCAGTGACAGTTGGCATGTAATGAAACCTCAGCAGCAAAGCCACTCTTCAAGAACTGACAAGCACCACTTGGCAGCCTCACCCCCCAAAAAAACCAGACAAGGCTACAAAATCCAGATGCTCCAACTGGTTTCCATGACGACGGACAAACATGGCGGTTGCCACGTTACGGCTGGTAGCCATGGAAATGTGGCATGCGGAAGCACGATGGGTTTTCCTTTTTTTGTTGTTTACTAATGTGGCAGAATCCTTCTGAGCAAACAGCTTGAAGAGTGAGTCACACTCAGTGTGCTCTCCGAGGATCGTCTGTCCAGGAGCAACAGGACAGGAACGCCAGGCCATATGTTAGATATGCTGCTCATCAGGCAGCGGTGGAGCCACGCCAGCACCCACAGCTCCCACTGGTCCCAGTCAACTCCCACAGCTCCCAGTCAACTCCGAGTCAACTCCCACAGCACCCACAGCTCCCACTGGTCCCAGTCTGCTCCCAGTCAGCTCCCAGTCCGCTCCCAGTCAACTCCGAGTCAGCTCCCACAGCTCCCACAGCTCCCAGTCAACTCCTACAGCTCCCACAGCTCCCAGTCAACTCCCACAGCTCCCAGTCAACTCCCAGTCTGCTGTGAAGTTCTGCTACTGGTCTATACGTCACTGAACGGTTCAGGTCCAGAATACATGACTGCAATGCTAATGGGACATAAAGCCAGCAGGACGGTGGGACTCTGCAGACTCAGACCAGATTAGTGGAGCCCAGAGTTCCACCTCAACATGGTTGGAGCAGCACTGAGTCTGCGATGCTTCACAGTGATGGAAGAAGCTGCCAACAGCAGTGAAGTCAGTGGCAGTGATTCTAACTCCAGCTGAGAGACTCTTATTCTGAGGATTGAGAGCTTTTTATTCATCTTATTAGAAATGAACCATCATCTTTTTATTTCTATTGTGTTTTATTGCTGTCCATTAATTCTCCTCTACTGATGCATTGACGCTCTCTCTCTCTCTCTCTCTCTCTCTCTCTCTCTCTCTCTCTCTCTCTCTCTCCACTTTGTCCTTGACAACTGTTGTGCTGTTTTTAAATGCTTTTAAAATGTTGAACTTTGAATCCTACGAAGCTCATTGAGTTGCCTTGTGAATGAAATGTGCTGGATCAGCAAAGCTTCCCACCACGCCTTCTCATCTTCTGACTGCTGATGGCCCTGCTGTCGCGTGGCTACCACCTTCATGCCAGGTTATTCACGCAAGTGGGTGGCGAAGCAAGAGTTGACGTCACAGACAGCAGAGCAACTGTGCACCAAGAGTTGGACCTGGAGCTCCCCCTGGTGGCCGTCACTCATAAACCCAAACGTAACTCATAAAATCATAAACAGCACTGCTAAACATGGCAGCGTCTCCTGGCCAATGCACGTGGTGCTGTGATCCAGTGTCTCAATGAGATGCCTGACCTGACAGCCTTTGGTGGAAAAGTGTACGCAAAGCACAGTAACTCAGATTAAATACGTGCAAACATACGATACCAACGCCAGGCTCTTGCAGCAGTGCAACGAGTCTTCAGTGCCACCAGCTGAACAACTTTAAGGAGGCTGCGTTCATTCACTGGTGTGGTGTTCAGGTGACAGCTACTGGACTGGTGCCTGATCTCAATGTTTAGTCTTAGCTACAACAGCAACGACCTGTGTCCTCATGATTTACAGTAGTTCATCAACTACGACCATAGTTTCATTCACTACCAGTAAATGTGTTCACATTGAGTCTGTGAGGAAACTTGACCACCGTGTAGTGGACCCAGGTGGTCTGATCAGGTCACTGGGATAAACAGTCACATTGTTCTGATCACCTTCATCATCTCACTCAGTCAACTACACTTGACTGTGTTTGTCCAGCAGCATCCGGTCCTTCTGAAGACGCTTCAACAGAAAAGAGTGACTTGGACGCTGGACGGTTCAGAAACAGAGAGTGCAGTTCATCAAGGCTTTGCTTTCTTTATTTCCCCATCACACAAAGATGACTAATTTAACACAAACATGTGGACACTCAGAAGAATAAAAGCATAATTAAAGCCACTGTAGCACTTTACTACAGTTGAATTAGTTCTAAATGATGCGGCCGGTGTTGCCTGAGGAGTCAAAAACATCTTTGAAAACAAAACAACAAGAATATTTTCTTCATCAAACATCAGTGTGTCTTCTTGTGCCTGCTCAGCTTAGTGCACCTGAGATTTCTTCACTCTCCTTCCACCGTCGATCGTCCTGTTGTTCCAGCGTCCAGCAGGCAGGTGGCAGCGATGGCCGCGCTGACGGCGTACGGGTCGCAGTTGGCGGCGGGCCGGCGGTCCTCGAAGTAGCCCTTCTTCTCCTGGCCCACCTGGCGAGGGATGCGGATGCTGGAGCCGCGGTTGGCCACGCCGGCCGAGAACTCGTGGATGCTGGAGGTCTCCAGGTGGCCCAGCAGGCGGCGCTTGTTGTCCTCGCCGCCGCGGGGGTCGTACACGGCGATGTGCTCTGCGTGTCTCTTCCCCAGCTTCTCGATGGCTCGCTCAATGTGCCTGGTGGTGAGGAGCCAGGAGGACAAACTCAGCAATGAAGGAATCTCACAACGCACCGCCTGCTGACGCTGGACTTTAAAAACTGCAACGTTTCATTCAGAGCATTTTGACGCTGCTGCTCTGAAAAACAACATTTTCTCCATAAGCTTTCATTTCAACTCAATATTCTGCTCAACGGGTTCACAGTAGCTGGAGGTTTATTTCAACTTCATCTGGAAAAAATCTTTTTCTATTGTGTTTTTTAATTTTAAGCTATTATTGTGTATTATAATTATTACACATTGTATATGCGGCTCCCAGCAGGAAGCGGGTGTTGAAATTGGATAGATGGATGTACACCTGCATGCAGTGCTGGTCTGACTGTTGGGCTTGTTCAATATTTGATGCTTGTGACTGGCGTGCAGTTTGCTTTGCTGGAGGGAAACTATGGTGTAAACTGAACAGACAAACACAGTGGCTAAAGCCATACAGTGGCTAAAGTGGCTAAAGCCATACAGCGGCTAAAAGCCAGACAGTGGCTCAAGCCATACAGTAGCGATACAGTGGCTAATGCCATACAGTGGCTAATGCTAAAGCATACAGTGGCTAAAGCCATACAGTAGCGATACAGTGGCTAATGCCATACAGTGGCTAACAGTAGCGATACAGTGACTAATGCCATACAGTGGCTAAAGCCATACAGTGGCTAATGCCATACAGTGGCTAAAGCCATACAGTAGCGATACAGTGGCTAAAGCCATACAGTGGCTAAAGTGGCTAATGCCATACAGTGGCTAAAGCCATACAGTTAAATGGGACTGAAAACATTCTAAGCTGCAGGCAGTTTACTTGCAAAACTTTCAAGAACCCAATATTTGAGGGTATGGACATATATTTTCTTAAGTCTTGAATTTGTTGAATTTTACTTTGGAGGGAAGAGATTTTTTCCATTTCTTCCAAACGTGATTCAAAGACCAGGGTGTTTGTGTCCAGTGTTGACTCACTCCAGTCCTCCGTCCTCCCTCATCTGCTTGGTGCTGACGTTGGTGTGGCAGCCGGCGCCGTTCCAGTGGCCCTTCATGGGTTTGGGATCCAGGGTGGCCACCACCCCAAAGTCCTCGCACACGCGGTGCAGCAGGAAGCGGGCCACCCACAGGTGGTCGCCCATCTGGATGCCCTCGCAGGGGCCGATCTGGAACTCCCACTGGAGAAGCACGAGCAGAGACAAACAGACAATAATTCATCAAGCGTCTCCACTCTGTCACGCCAACTTCCTGTCGCTTGGACTGCTTTTTCTTTAGAGAGACTCTCCTCTTTGTGATGTCACAAAGGGCACGCATACCTCTCCCAGGGTGGTGTCAACAGCACCACCCAGATGTGACGTCCTCACACACTTGTTAACCTGTATTCATTCATTAGTGTGGCTCTCATCCTTGCTCTCTCTATTTTTAGTTGGATTTCTCTTGCTTCTCTTTGTCCTGGGCCAGTTTGTCAGGTCCTGCCAGTCACACCAGCAGCAGCTCCGCTTCCTCGCCAGGCTCACTGCCAAGCCAAGAGCCAAGAGCCAAGAGCCAAGAGCCAAGAGCCAAGAGCCAAGTCTTGACTCCTCATGGATTTCTCTCTGACGCGTCACAGATGCTTCTTCCTTTTGATTTTTGATTTATTTCTTCCTTCCTTCCTGCTTTTCCAGAGAGGCTTTTCTGCCCTCGTACAGCCCTGAGGTCGACAGGCAGTCACCTTCCAAGCAGGTGCAACTTCATATAAAGCAGCAAATTATGGCCGAAGCTAAAAAAGAAGCTTTTCTTTACTGGGGGCTTAAACAGTGTTTCAGTCATGAACACAGTCGAGAAAAACTAGAAAGAAACGGCTACAATATGGACATAATATAGTTCTGGACCTTTATGGACCTGTTGCTCTCTCCTCCTGACACTGTGTGTGTGTGTGTGTGTGTGTGTGTGTGTGTGTGTGTGTGTGTGTGCGGTCAGAAGCTACCTGGGACGGCATGACCTCGGCGTTGGTGCCGTAGATTTTGACTCCTGCGTAGAGACAGGCCTTGTAGTGGCACTCCACCACGTCCCGACCGTACGCATTCTGAGCTCCCACACCGCAGTAGTAAGGCCCTGCAAGTCAACAACACGTTACAACCTAGCTGGAAAAAATATATATATATGTCTACAGTACTGCCCAGAACATGAGAATCTCCTGAACAGGTTGTTGTATTTCTCCATGTGTGAACTCTTCTGAGCCAACAACCCCAGACAGACTGTTTAAAGGCTCAGGAGCCTTTTGCAGGTGTTTTGGATTCTTTGGACTCTTTGAAGCTACAAAACTGAAGCTTTTCACACTATTCTAATGTTCTGTGGTTTTAATAAGCTGAAAATCTTAATCAGCAAAGTTACAACAAGGAACTGCTTGAGATGTCAATTTGCGTGGAATGGCTCAATAAAATGTGTTGCTTTCATCTTTTATGTTAAATTGCCAAAATAAAACAACTTTTACTTCATATTCTCATTTTTCAGGTAGTACTGTATATATATATATATATATATATATATATATATATATATATATATATATATAAACACACACACACACACACACACACACACATAATGGTACTAGCAGTAGCAGTAGCAGCAGTAGGGAGAGGAGATCCGGCACCTTGGGGTCCTGGGAATCCATTTGCAGGCCAGCTGTACGGATGTCCATCGATGCCCAGCAGTGTGTACTCCTGCTCCATGCCAAACCAGATGCAGTGCTCCTTCACCTGCTCCATCACCTCCTGGCAGCGCACCCTGTGGTTGGTTTCTGAACAGCACGGGCGGAAACCAACAGCGATCACTCTGCTGCTCCGGCCGTGGTGAAGGAAGCTGCCTGGAGATATCTCACCTGCAGGGAACCGGTTGTATTTGAGGACCTCGCAGAGGACCAGCTTGTTTGGGTCGAGGGTGAACGGGTCCCTGAACATGCAGACCGGGACCAGGTACATGTCGCTGTTGGAGCCTTCGGCCTGGGAGGTGCTGGAGCCATCGAAGTTCCACTCGGGGATGTCTGAGGGAGGAATTCAAACAGCAGGCGTGTGTTGAGACACTGCAAGCGGTTGCCAGTGCAGATCCACAGTGTCAACAAGCAGATCAGCTGATACAAATGCCACGTTGAACGAGTGCGTCCGTGTGCTGCACTGAACGGCCACAAATATTTGCGCTCCAGCTGAGCCTGCGTGTGACTCAGGCTGCTCCAGGATGCAATAAAGCCTGCGCTGTGTACAGGCGCAGGGTACAGGCGCAGTGTACAGGCGCAGGGTACAGGCGTATTGTACAGGCGCTGCGTACAGGCGCAGTGTACAGGCACAGTGTACAGGCACAGGGTACAGGCGCAGTGTACAGGCGCTGCGTACAGGCGCAGTGTACAGGCGCTGCGTACAGGCGCTGTGTACAGGCGCTGTGTACAGGCGCAGTGTACAGGCGCAGGGTACAGGCGCAGTGTACAGGCGCAGTGTACAGGTGCAGTGTACAGGCGCTGCGTACAGGGTACAGGCGCAGTGTACAGACGCTGCGTACAGGTGCAGTGTACAGGCGCAGTGTACAGGCACAGGGTACAGGCGTATTGTACAGGCGCTGCGTACAGGCGCAGTGTACAGGCGCTGCGTACAGGCGCAGTGTACAGGCGCAGTGTACAGGCGCAGTGTACAGGCGCAGTGTACAGGCGCTGCGTACAGGCGCAGTGTAAAGGGACAGTGTACAGGGACAGTGTACAGGCGCAGTGTACAGGCGCTGCGTACAGGCGCAGTGTAAAGGGACAGTGTACAGGGACAGTGTACAGGCGCTGCGTACAGGCGCTGCGTACAGGCGCTGCGTACAGGGTACAGGCGCAGTGTACAGGCGCAGTGTACAGGGACAGTGTACAGGCGCTGCGTACAGGCGCTGCGTACAGGCGCAGTGTACAGGCGCAGTGTACAGGGACAGTGTACAGGCGCAGTGTACAGGCGCAGTGTACAGGCGTATTGTACAGGCGCAGTGTAAAGGGACAGTGTACAGGCGCAGTGTACAGGCGCTGCGTACAGGCGCAGTGTACAGGGACAGTGTACAGGCGCAGTGTACAGGCGCTGTGTACAGGCGAAAGTCACTTTGACCTCAGTTCTAAATGTGTGTAGTTGACACAAAACCAAAGTATTTTCCTGCGTATAAAACCTTAATCTCAACATCACAACAGTAAGACAAGCACCGGTTGAATTAAATGAATGAAGAATCTCCCTCAACCTGCTGGTGACATGGTAGAAATACAACCACTGTTAAAAGTCTCACCCTCCTCTTGATCGTCGTCCTTTGATTTGCTGAAACGAGAGACGTCAACTCCCAAAGAAGAATTTTACAGTGAAGTTGCTAGCACAACAGTAGAGACGGCAACTAAAGGTGTCAGCTTACCGCTGATGGAGGTGGGCTCAGAGTCCAGGGTCCGGGTCTTGTTGCGAAGGCCCTCTCCGCTGCCGTCGATCCAGATGTAGGTGACCTGGCACTTGTCGCCCTGCGGCAGGCTCATGTACTGCTGGCGCACGGCCTTGTTGAGGAGGGAGCTGTGCGACACCGACGCCATGGTCACCTCCAAAGCAAGCAAGCAGAGTGCCGCTGTGAGTACGGAGGCTCGTCTCGCCCTGCTAATCACTTCACCGGTCTCTGGTTGAAAGAACAACAAGAATGCGATGCGTCGCTGCACCTGCGTGCTGCTGCTGCTGCTGCTGCTGGAACCTGCACAACCTGAAAAACACCGGCCCCTGCTATTTGATGCCAGGAGTTATGTCATCGGAAACGACGTGTCGCATGCTCAAACGCTCAAATCTTTCAAGATCAACCACATCCCAGTGCCGTCCAGTGAAACACATCCCAGATATGAAGCTGCTTTGTTGGAGCTTCAGTGGTTCATCCTGCCAAGACTGAGGCAGGAAACAATGACGCAACTCAACTGTCCTGTGAGTCCATGTGCAAATACACAATTCACAACTGCCTCCAGCTGTTTGTTCACTGAAGGAAGTGGCATTCATAAAGATATAAAATGTCATACTAACAATATTGAGGATGTGCTGAATAATTCAAATGACGCGCGAACACATGCAGAGCATAGAAGTCCCACCCGCTTTATTGGACTGATTTATATTTGCTAGAAGATAATAATAATAATAATAATAATAATAATAATAATAATAATAATAATAATAATAATAATAATAATAATAATAATAATAATAATAATAATAATAATAATAATAATAATAATAATAATAATAATAATAATAATAATAATAATAATAATAATAATAATAAGAGCAGTTTGGGAAAGCAGCCAGCTAGCCGGCTGCTAAAAACACAACCGGAAGTTGAATTCCTGCCGTCAACTGGGCGGAGATGCTGGAAAGTGCCTTCACACCGGCTGCCGGTCTGTCTGTACACGTGTCTCCTTAAATTGTTGAGCGTGACGTCAGTGCATGTAACGACGGAAGAAGGATGAACGTATTAAAACAGTTCTACACTAGTTGTTTTATTTTGAAACAATACTCGAGTCCTAATAAATACATTTGAAATCTGAACTAACTCACAGAAAGACAGAGACGACGTGTTGTGGTTATGATGACGTCAAATGGGGTCTTTTTTAAATAATAATAATAATAATAATAATAATAATAATAATAATAATAATAATAATAACCAAAAAGTGAAACGACATGACGCCCACTGACAGGAAGGAGCAGCCGTTCGATCGCATTCCATTTTTTTTTTAAGGGAGTGAAAATTCTCGGTTCAGTTTCAACTTCCACCTTTACAGGAAACTTGAACTTGAAACTCTTGAACTTCAAACCTGCTTTTCAATTCATTCAAAAGGAAAAACCGGAATGAATGAAGCGACTCGGTACACAGCAACTCCTGGCGGTGCGGTAAGGAGTCAGTGAGCCGAGTCAGTGAGCCGAGTCACCGAGTCGTTGCGTCAGACTGCATGGCGCTAAACACTAACACTCTTCAATTCAACGGAAACAGGAACAAATAATAATAATAATGATGATGATGATGATGATGATGATGATGATGATGATGATGATGATCCAACTGAGGGAAGGAAGCGGTTAGAAGAGTCAGAGGAAGCGTCTACCTGGAGGCTGGCTGAGGTGACTGACGGCAGTAGAGGGAGACACTGACGGCGCTACTTGGCGAGCGTGCGTGCGTGCGTGAGCGCGAGCGAACCGCCGCCGCGCTCATTTATACGCGCAGGAGAGGAGACACCCCGAGCTGCGTGCGTCATGCTGCGTCTTACGCAAAGGTGTGTGTGTGTGTGTGTGTGTGTGTGTGTGTGTCTCCATTGTTCTGGTTTTGCAACAGGAGAAACACTGTCATGAAACTGTCATGATCATCTTCTGATAGAAGCAGCGTCCACCACCAGCAAACTGCCACCTGGTGCAAACAAATAAAATAAATAATAACAAATAAACAAACAAACAAACAAACACACACACACACACACACGTGCTGTTTGCTGACGGGAGAATCTCTCTGTTGGTCGAGCACAATTAGAGACGAAGCCGCGTGTTTCCGTCAGCTCAGCTGCTCATCAGGCAGAGGAGCAGAAATTCAGCAACCTGTTCAGGAGCTGACAGGACACCAGGGACCGTGTGTGTGTGTGTGTGTGTGTGTGTGTGTGTTGAAGGCACCTGCTTTCAAGCCAGGGCTGGGCTGAACTTTTTGACTGATGGGGCCACTGTGACAAATCAGTGTGTTTGCAGCCCCACCAGGGTGTTTGGCTCTTTATTGAAAAGACTCTGGAAACACTGCAAACATGGAGGAGATGCAGCTGTTTGTCGACTGACTGACTGACTGACTGACTATAAAATTGGGCTTAAGGGCCGGATTAAAAAGCTGAACGGCGCCCGGGCCGTAGTTTGTCCCCACCCAGTCTAGCAGTGGGTGTGTGTTTGGAAAATATTTGCTTGAATATTCCTATCAGCTGTTCACACCAACAGCTGTTGATGAGCCAGACAAAGGGAATTCTTGAGGTTGCCTGCAGGAGAAGAGCAAACCGGACGGACTGGATGGACCGCAGTCCAATAAGCTTCTTCTCAGCAACTACCATAATTACGGTAATAATCAAAGCAGCAGCTCGGGTGGAAGAGTGTTGACCCCATGTGGCCTCATCACAGCCAACACAACAATGTGTGCTGGGCAACATTCTTGCAGACCTCTCCCTGATGTGTTGTGTGTCTGCGAGGGAGTTCGGCTGCGGATACAAAGTGACCGTTGGAGGAGTGAAGAAACCAAGCTCGGTGTGAAAAAGCTGAGGAGGTCTGTTGCTGTTGCTGCTGCTGAGCAGGATGACTTTAATGAGCAGGTTGAAACACAGCGCCAGAGCCCTGCAGCACTCTGCAGTGCACTGTGCTAAACCAGATGTGCCAATAAAAGTCCCGCCCTCCAGGAACTTCCCAGAAATTACATCTATAAAGCAGGGGGAGTGTGTGTGTGTGTGGTGGTGGTGGGGGGGGTCCTCTTCTAACACTGTGTTGGTCGACACTACGTGGGACTTTGCTGCCTGTACTTGTTCAAATCACTTCTACATTCTTATTGGGTCAAAAAGTTCTCAGCCAATCAGAAGAACTCAGATCAGATGTTAACACGTGATTGGCCCAAAGCCTAAATTATGATTTGAATGCAACCAATTGATTGTGAGTTGGTGTTGAAAGTTTGTCTGTTCTCAATGCAGGGGTGTCCAAGTCAAAACACTCGGTGGGGTCAAAGGTCAAACTGGGACAACGTCTCTGTGCAACATTGATACTGAATGAAGATAGAAGAGTGAACCGCCTCGTATGGAGCCAAACAAGCTGAATATGGAACAAAGCAAAGCTTCATACACCACAATCAATAACTTCATATTGCACGCATGCAAAACACGATTTCAAAATAAAATAAAAACATTTCAACAGTAAACTTTTTCTACGAGAAAATAATAAATTGAAAAACAAAATAGCAACAAAAACCAATGAAGTAACAAAACATCCTTCAATGAACCCTGATTGACGCGCCAAACACCAGCAGAGCATTCTGGGATTTGTAGTATTAGTGGTGGATGTGCTGTACACTGGCGGTGGTCCAGCAGCTCCAGCAGTGATTGTGTGTTGGCCTGGCGGGCCAAACATCACAACACACAAGGTAAGAATCTTTTTTGTTTGGACTGTCACCTGCGGTGTGATGATGGTCCGGTGGCCACGCCCACTGCAAGAACACCGCCTGAAACTTTCCCACTAGAGCGACAAACGACGTGAAGAAACCACAGCACATATGAACGACTCTGGAATGCTCGACATTTATTGGTTCTTTGTTTGATCCACTTTTGATCAACATACGGACAAAACATTTATTCATTCTTCAATCAAAAGTAAATGACATCTTTTTCTGCTTGATAAGAGAAGATTCAACTGTCCAACACTTTCAAAGGACGAAGTGAGAGGATGAAGTTTTCCCTGTTTTCTAATATTTCTGTTTCCATCAATCTTTCCTTCTTTCATCCCTCCGCTGCTCCTCCTCTCTCTGGTTCTCTCTTCTTCTCCAGTCTGATGGAGGAGCAACGTGTCAACGCCACAAGGTTTTGTATGCTTGACAAAAACACCACGGCAACTGTTGTGTGTCGTCGTCGTGCTTCCTCCTCTACTTCCTGCTGGCAACCCAACATCATCTTTCATCATCCAGGCCAACTTTCAACCCTTTCACTCCCCCACTGAGGAGGGATCACTGCAGGGTTCACTGCAGGGTTCACTGCAGACTGCACTGCAGGGTCCACTTGGAAACACTGCAAAGATGTTTCTGCGTGGAGTCTTGCTGACTTGAAGCTGTTGGAAGTGTGTTGTGTGTCGTCAGCGGGTTGTGTCGCTCCAGCGCCCTCTGCCTGCCGTCCCTCACTTTATGTGGGAAATTTAGCTTTTCAATCAAGGTCATCCGTCATCAAGGTCATCCGTCATCAAGGTCATCCATCCACGGCACGTCGACCCTCTGCCTCCAGTGAGTGACCTGAGCCAGCAGCACCATTCACACCTGCTGCAGGACTGACGTACTAATGGTATGTATGTGTGTGTGTGTGTGTGTGTGTGTGTGTGTGTGTGTGAGCGGTAAGAGGCGACACAAGCAGTTCTCCTGCTGTGATATCGCCTTCATTTCACAAAGCCACCAGTAGGTGGCGCCCCCTCCCCCGCTGCTCCTCCTGCTTCAAGCCACCTCCGTCCCCCTGCTGACGCCAGAGATCTGCAGGAACAGCAGAGCAAACAGAGTCAGCAGCAGCAGCAGCAGCAGCAGCAGCAGCAGCAGCAGCAGCAGCAGCAGCACACAACACAATCCAACAGAACTTTATTGATCCCTACAGGGGGAAATCCGTGTTTTACAGCAGCGATAGTAACACAAGACGGAACGGTGTCAATGTGTGTGAGCCAATAACAGCAACACCATCAACAATAAAATATAACAATAAATAAGACAAAGATAAAAAACAAATAAATTTGATAAGATAAAACATGTGTGCGACTTAAAGTGCTTTGTGTGTATATGTGTGTTTGTGCGTTCCGTAAATTGTTGATCTGGGAATTTGGTCCTGGAAATCAGTTCTGATTCAAACTGTGCTGGGTTGGGGTTGGGGTTGAGGATGGAACATGTTCCACTAGTGGGATGGAGGAGGTCCAATCCATGCCGAGCAGATGAGAGGGACTCAGTGTGAACTCACAGAGATGTTGTTGAAGCCGGCTGCCATGGGGTGGGTCTGCACTGGCGGGACAACCACACGGTCCTGCTGGAGGCAACATGATTCACCATGAGTGACACGCTGTCATGAAGACACGCTGGACAGACTGTCCGACCAATCAGCTAGGAGGTCCAGTTGGCCCGGCCTAGCGGAGCACCAACTCATTGTCTGAGTTGAGTTGAGATGTTGGAACCAATACATTTGTGTAACCCTGTTGACTGAAATCACAAAGACAAATCTTCAAGGTCCAGTGTGCAGTAGTTTTTAAGAGGAAACAGCGACATCAAGTGGTTATATTCTAGATTGCAGCTGTTCTTTCACTCTTCCCCCCTCTCCTGAGTTTGCCAGTGAACCACGGTGGCCTGCACACCCAAACCTGGATAACTGGCCCACCTTCTTCTCCTTCTTCTTTTTCTTGGTTGGTTTATTTGAGGGCGCCCCCTAGCGTTCAGCCTAAATACCAAACGCTATGCTGTCAGGCAGCTGGATTGTCCACACCAGGCTTCCTTAGAAATGTTCTGGTGCAAGATGGCAGCTAGCTGGGAGCTAGACCAGACACGGGCAAACTACGGCCCGGGGGCCATATGTGGCCCATTGAGCTTTTTAATCCGGCCCTTCAGCCAAACTTGGAGAAATGATCTGAACAGTCAGTCGGTCATTAAACAGCTGCATCTGTTTTCACAGTCATTTCAATAAAGAGCTCAACACCCTGGAGGTTCTGGGAGGTTCTGGGAGGTTCTAAGAGCTAAACACCCTGGAGGTTCTGGGTGGTTCTGGGAGGTTCTAAGAGCTAAACACCCTGGTGGTTCTGGGAGGTTCTACGAGCTGAACTCCCTGGTGGGGCTTCAAAGACACTGGTTTGGTTGCAACTTTGCTTTGCTTCATCCTCCACTGACATTACAGCAACATGTCTTCTTATCCCATGAGAGTCTCTTGATGGATTGATGTGAACTCACCATGGCGTCTGGCTGGTATGTGCTGTTGGTGAAGCCCCCTTTGGCTGCTGGCGGCGGTGCAGCGCTGGATCCTGGCCGCTTCTTCAGATAGAGGACGAGCGCGCCAACCAAGGAGCCAATCAGCAGCAGGACCACGATGATGGAGGCGGCGATGCCTCCACTGTCGTCTGGCTTGCCTGGTTGGCAGAGGGAGGAGCACAGTTCCACTGAGTGTCTGGAGCTCACGCAGCTGCTGGAGCTGGAAGACTCACTGGTGTTTGATTCAAAGATTCAAGATTCAAACCACTTCAAGAATTTTCCAAAGGGCAATTCAGTTTACAGCCGTAAGTCGCAAGCATAACAAATTTCCGAATTTTAGGACAATCTTCGGAAACGCTCAAGAAAAAAAAAAACGTTTTCACAAAGCCGTCTTCAAAAAGATCATTGTGAATCCTTCAGATATCCTAAACAGCCCATTGTGTTTACTTTTTTCTGGTGTTCCGAACAAGCTCTCAAGCATTCCACCTTCTTCCTGTCTCACTCGTGTCCTTCTTGAATTCCATCCTCTCCTCTCCGAAGCTGCTCTACCGCAGTAGTACATGTTGGAGTGTGACACGCCATTTGAAAGCTGTGCTTGATCTAATCTGTCGCCGTCTTCCTCTCGTCTTGCCTCTTCCAGGTGTTAGCAGAAAAACCCGTCACTCTTTTTGGTGCTTCAAACCACCTCATGTTCTCCAAACAGTTCTAAACACTTCTCCCCACTTCTTTGTTCTTAGCTGGGAGTGTCGGGGTGAACCGAGTCCAGACACAGTGTGAACTGACAGAGCACTCGGTGTGGTTTGGTGTGTTAGTCAAGAGGAGGTTTGGGGCGAAGACCTTCTGTCGTCAGCTGGTCAAACAATGAAAATCAGCGTGACGTGGTACCTGGCGTCGTGTCTGTGATTCCCTTGGCGCAGTCCACGCCCACCGTGTACTGGATATCGTCCAGGCCGATGAAGCCCGCGGTGCCTCGGATTCCCTCAAACACAATCTGTCGACAGTGAAGGCAGCACCGGGTGAAGCTCAGTCCCTGACACGAGGTCGGTCAGGGTCGGTTGAAGCAGCTGTGGTGTAAATGTCACATCAGGATGGTACCTGGTACTCCACCGTGGATGTGATGTCGACGCTGTAGCGTCTCCAGGGCTCCTGCAGGTCTGTGATGACCAGCAGCTGGTTGACTTTACCTTCAGACAAGCTCCACACCTTCAGCTTGCAGTCGGCTGCAGCACAGCGAGGACACACAGAGGTCAAATATCACAGCATCGAGTTCTAGTCTAGCTAACAAACTGGTGGCAGATGGGTTCCTCACATGAGGACTGTCTGTAGGCCCAGAACCTCAGGCAGGTGCCTGTGGTTGGAGGAAGGTGAGGGCTCAGCAGCCAGGCATTGTCAGCCGCCGCTGTCCGGTTGCTGCTCGACAGGAACAGGAAGTGGCCTGCAAGTCAGAGACACATTGGACTGAGTTCCATCCATCCAACCATTCATCTTCTATACCTGAGAGTGGGAGGAAGCTGGAGAACATGCAGAGAAGCCAGCAGGCACAAGGAGAACATGGAGAACCTGGAGAACATGGAGAGAAGCCAGCAGACACATGGAAAACATGGAGAGAAGCCAGCAGACACAGGAGAACATGGAGAGAAGCCAGCAGACACAAGGAGAACATGGAGAACCTGGAGAACATGGAGAGAAGCCAGCAGACACATGGAGAACCTGGAGAACATGGAGAGAAGCCAGCAGACACATGGAGAACATGGAGAGAAGCCAGCAGACATGCAAAGGGAGAAGATGCAAACTCCACACAGAAAGGCCCCAGGAGACCCTGGGAATGGAACCCTCAACCTTCTTGCTGTGAGGTGCTCACCACTGCGTTCCTGAGCTCCATAAAGCACAAGATGAGACTGTGAAGACTGAGGAGCACTGACCTCTCTCTGTGCCCAGCGTGTGATCACTGTGCGGGGTGGAGTAGTGCTTGTCCGCCTCCTGATTGGTCAGCTCCCAGTCCAGTTTGTCCACCTCCGTGTTCAGAGTGTTGGACCAGGTGCACATCCCACTCTCCAGAGTGCACACGCGTCTGAGACAGTGGACAGCAACGTCAGGTGAAAACATCAAGCTGAAGGTTGGAATCACTCGGGGTCAGAGGTCATGTGGTTCATCAGGGGTCATATCCTGATGATGACACTGTAGCGCTGCAGTGCCACTTTGCTACCACCAGGTGTGGGAAATATCAATGTTATATCAACTTGTTGACTTGTGGCTATAATAATAATAATAATAATAATGATAATAATAATAATATCTATATTAACGCGGCCATGAAAGAGTCCAGTGAGCACTGTTTTCTGACACTGGCAGGTGACCGACGCCCACCTCGGTCTGGACACGGGTGACTGGAAATGAAAATGTCGTCGACGGCAACGAAGGTGTCTTTCCCACCAGCTCCCACCACCTGGAACTCCAGCTGTGCAGCACAAGAACACAGACAGAGGTTCCACCTGGTGACGCCCTCTGAATATTTGCTGTGCAGGTTGCAACACATTTATATCTTCAGCACTCCTGTGTCTGAAGTGTGGAGGCCTGGGCGTACCTGCCACTCCTCCAGGGTGCTCCTCAGGTTCCCGCTGCCGTGGCGCCACATGTCTCCCTGGCCCAGGCTGTCAGAGAACATCTTCATCCTCTCGCCACTCCTCAACTTCATGTATAAAGTGAGGGAACCTGCACAAGCAGCAACATGGGCTTACAGGACTGTGCTTGTATTGAGAGACCACTGCTTCAGTGTGGGGGGGTCTCACCTGGATTCATGCCCCCCATGTGATACCAGAAGCTGACGCACTCGGTCTTGGTGCTTCCTGAGCGGAAGGGGGAGACCATGTCTGCAGCCTGGCCGGCCGGGAGGACGTTTGCTCCGGTGTTGACCATCATGTAGAAGCCTGCAGAACCATCAAAGCCACGGTCATGGTGGTGTCTCATCACGCAGCCGTGTTGGGAGTCACTCACTCGTGTCAAGGTCCAACTGCAGTCTCACTCTACGCTTTTGTACCTTGTGATAAGCTGACTACCAGCAGGTGGCGCCACCCAGAGGTCAAAACCGCATTAGAAAGCCGAACGGGCCACACAGGGCCCCCGGGCCGTAGTTTGCCCATGCTTTCTTTGTTTCTTCTTCATGTCCTGGTGTCTTGTATGAATGTGGGTGTGTCAAAGCAGAGTGCAGGATGCGTGATGTCATCACCTCGCTGGGTCTCCAGCGTGTGGTCGGTCCTGGGTCCGCTGCCGGCGCCGCTGTGTGCGCTGCGGTGCAGCCACTGGACGTTGCCGTAGCTCTGGTAGCCGCAGCGATGGCCCTCGAAGGAGCAGAGCCTGGGCACCGAGCACGGCCGCTTGGCGAAGGACACGTCGTCGATGGCGATGCGGCCGTCGAAGCCGGAGCGAACGGCTTCAAATATCAGCTGGACGAGGACGGAAGAAACAAGGAGGAGAACCTGAGACCTGAGTTCATCGGTCCATGAAGCTGCTGAGAAGCTGCTGGGAAGCTGCTGAGAAGCTGCTGGGAAGCTGCTGGGAAGCTGCTGAGAAGCTGCTGAGAAGCTGCTGAGAAGCTGCTGGGAAGCTGCTGGGAAGCTGCTGTGAAGCTGCTGGGAAGCTGCTGGGAAGCTGCTGTGAAGCTGCTCTTCTCCTCCACCTGACTGGGCCAGGACCTACCTGGAAGGTGGTGAACTGCTCCGGCACCGGGCAGTGGGCTTCGTGCCACACGTTGCCGTGCGCTCCGCTGCGGGTCCACAGGAGAAGCTCCACACCGTTCTGGTCCAACACCTTCACGTTCAGAGCGCCTGGAGGAAGGAGCAGGTCGGACCAGAGGGGTTTAAAGACCTTCACCAGACCTTCTCACCTCTCTGAAGAACAGTGGGCGGTGCTTGACAGGGCTCCTCACCTGTGTTGGGCCCGTAGATCTTGTAGTAGAAGGACAGACACGACGGGACAGGGTGAGGAGACTGAGTGAAGGAGAGGAGGCGCCCTGACTCTCCACGCAGAGACCAAGACCACATGTCCACGGCCAGACTCCTCCCTGGAGACACACACACACACTGGGGTTGAAACAAACATCTGTGTTGCTGCTCTTTGTCTGACCAGAAGGTCCTGTGGAGAAACAAGATTCCTGCACAGGTGACGACAAATTAGCACCACAACATAGGAAACATGCACACGGTACAAATATGAGGTAGACAACAGAAGAATCAGAGTAGTGGGAGGAGGTCCGTCAATGCAGTGGAGTTCCAGCAGGTCAGTGAGGACTCGACAGAGTCATGAACTCTGGGGCTGGAAGTGAATGTGAGTCTTTAACTCCATTTAAAAAATATTGTTGCCATTGTGTTGCCATTGAGAAGTCCATTCCACTTCACCGCACACATATGTTGTAGATATATTTTGCTGACCGACGCTGATGGTGTGGTCCATCCCCTCCAGCTGCATCCAGTCAAAGTTGTCGCAGGTGTCCTGGTACCACCCACACAGTCCGTCCTCAAAGTTACACGAGAGCTCTGGGCAGGTAGATGAACACACAGGTGAATGAGTGAAGCCACGACAGACTGGCTAGAAGATCTAGCTGGTCTAGCTGGTCTAGCTGGAGTCACCTGTGGGAGAGTGAGGGCGGTAGTCGGCGTGGCAGTCCAGGAAGCGAACCTTCCTCACTTTAATCTTTGCACAGGGACAGAGTTTGATGGCGCGAGCTTCATACACCAGCTGGGACAGCAAGAGCAGAGGCAGAGGCAGAGGAGGGAGCGATGAAGAGCAGTGAGTGAAGAGACAACACACCTGACGGTGTCTCACTGAGAGTTTATTACATCAGCATCACTTCCTGTATCAACACCTGACATTAGCTACACTCCATCTATCCACCACTGGGGGAAACATCTGTTGGCAGAGTTGATGTTTGGTTCCAGCAGTAAGAACCAGCTGGTAGCTGAAGAACTACCAGCAGCTGGTAGCTGAAGAACTACCAGCAGCTGGTAGCTGAAGAACTACCAGCAGCTGGTAGCTGAAGAACTACCAGCAGCTGGTAGCTGAAGAACTACCAGCAGCTGGAACTACTAGTTGGTAGTTGAAGAACTACCAGCAGCTGGTAGTTGAAGAACTACTACCAGTTGGTAGTTGAAGAACTACCAGCTGGTAGCTGAAGAACTACCAGCTGGCTCCTGAGTGGAATCAGCCATGAAGATGCTGTGTGGTGGAGGAGCAGAAGCTTCCAGACTCATCAGTTTTCTCCAATATGATGTCATGGTGATGTCATGGTGATGTCATGGTGATGTCATGGTGATGTCATGGACAGTTGCAGTGTATCCATACATCCCAGCAGTGATCGGACCATGTGACTGTGTACTGGTCTCAGAGGCCAAACCTGGAAGCGGTGTTTTCTGGCTCCCACCGCCAAGTCGACCGAGCGCCACGAGTCCGGGTCTCTTCCCGTTTTCCCCGCAAAGGCCCACATCTTTGGCTCCGCCCCCCGCACGCTGTCAATCACCCTGACGGACAGCTCACCTGCGGCGGTCGCACAAGCTGTGAGTGAGGAGCGTCGGGAGGAGGAGGAGACACGGACTGGCGGGTTGGGACCACTCACCGATGTGACCCGGGTTGCCAGTTAAGGCGTACTCAAAGCTCAGGGTGCAGGCGGGCCCGCTGGGGCCCAGCAGGGGGGTCCGGGCCTGGGCTTCAGTCAGCAGCTGGCCCGGAGACTTCACCACGTACAGGTACTCCTCTGGAGAAGACAAACAACCACTGACATGTTTGGTCTCTGAGGGAATGAAGGGATGAAGAAGAAGAAGAAGGAGGCGGCTGCAGGTGGCAGGTGGGCTCCTACCTGTGCTGTTTGATGTGCTGTTTTTAAACAGGGTCCAACTTTGACTTCCGACGCTGGTGTCGGTCCAGCCTGAGCTGCCCTCAGCCGAGGAGAAGTCCCCTGCAGACGGTCAGTCAGACATCACACTCAGGTCAACGTCTTGAAACACATCAAGACGCCACAGGACTTCCAATCACAGCCACTGGCAATCACTTGCACAATATGTGTAGATGTTAGTTACACCACTGTTATTTTGTTACTGTTTAAAATATATTTTTTATACATCTGCTCATATTTATTTTATATTTCTTCTTCACATTTCACTACTTTTAATTTCTCTCTTCGTAGACTGACTCCAGCACCTGAGTCCTAATGTCGTGCTGTTGTTGTTGTTGTTGTTGTTGGTCTTCATGAGCCTCTTCTCACACTGACTTCAGTCTTTCCTCACTCACCACATTTGGCTTCATCCTGTCCATCCTCGCAGTCTGGATTAAAATCACACATCTTGTGCGGTTGGGTGCAGGGCTCAGCTGGAGGGTCGGGAAAACTCGTAACGAAGCTGTCGTTCACTGCACACAGAGAGTCATCACTCACTCTGACATCTTCTCATGTGGAATACACAACTATTTCTGGACCTGACGTGAGGCAAAGTCTCACCAGGTGACACCCGACACTCTGGAGAGAGCACGATGCTGTCCACAGCGACGCCGCCGTACTCTGAGTCCCTGATGGCTGCCATGAAGACAATCTGGTGCCACAGCAAAGTGTTGAAGGCGTCAACATCGATGACACCGGCGGAAACATTGTAATCACTCAGTGTGCAAAGATTTGTCTTCTATTTCTTGTCATTTCCTGTCCAGTAACAACGCACTGGGTTTCCACTGGGTGGCTGCCGGGCCAAGGATCCAGTGTGTTCATTCTGAACCCATCAATGACTCAAAGAGAGGAGTGTGTGCTTGATGTTCAGTCAGTCAGTCAGTCAGTCAGTCAGTCAGTCAGTCATGAGGAAGACTGGAGGAGCAGCGCTCACCTGGAACACGGAGCTGCTGACCAGCTCCACCTCGGCCTTCACCCACACGTCTCCCAGAGCTCCGCCCCTCTCCCACACCGGGGAGATCTTGTCATTGGCCAGCAGCACAGTGAGGCCGCCGGAGCGCGGGCCAAACTGGTGGGTGTACATCACCATCTGGAGGGACGCACACAGAACAGCAGCTCAGTGAGTCCCGTCTCCTCCAGACTGAGTCTCACCTCCTCTCATCATGCAGCTTCTACTCAGGTGCCACTCACTGCATTTACAGCTACCACCCAGAAAATTAGAATATCCTGAAAAGGTTGCTGTATTTCTGCAATTCAACTTAAAAGGTGAATGTGACATATTATATAAAGGAATAATATGCAAATCAATATATTTCAAGTTTTTATTTCTTTGGATTTTGCTGATCAGGTCTTGCAGCTTAAAAAAATAAAATAAAATTTTATTCTAATTTTCTGAGTTTGTGGGTTTGTGGTTTTAATAAGCTGCAAATCTTAATCAGCAAAGTTACAACAAGGAACTGCTTGAGATGTCAATTTGCGTGGAATGGCTCAATAAAATGTGTTGCTTTCATCATTTATGTTAAATTGCCAAAATAAAACAACTTTCACTGGATATTCTCATTTTTCGGGTGGTACTGTATATAGAAATTCCATGTGTCATCATGTGTTGGATGAACATGGCGTCCACCTGTTCAGCCAGGTGTTCTTTATTCTATTGTTATTATTATAACTCGCCTTACCAGCAGAAATGACTCTTCTTGGTTTTGGATTTTGTCTAAAAAACATCATGTGACTTATCGTCCAGTGTGACTAATATATGTTTTTTCTTCTTCATGATGCATTTTTTTCACTGATGCAACTTAACTACACTCCAGAGCGACTTATAGTCATAATAATGTGGCACATTTATATTGCACCAGTGATGTCAATGTAATGAAAGAAGACAGGAATATTTTCTTCCCTTTATCTCTTATTCAGTCCATGCAAAAGTGAAGATTTGACCAAAATAAAGTCCAGGCTCACCTTACAGGGGTGTGTGCTGTTGGTGGGCTCCAGTCGGGGGCTCTGGAAAGCGGCCCAGTCCTGTGTGAGACCACCCTCCGGCACAGTGACGTACAGGAAGTGACCTGAAATAACCCCGAGAGGTTCTTTATTGTGGCCGCTGTGAGCAGAACGGCGGTGAAAACCAACCAACAGACAAGCAGGCCAACATCCACGGTGCAGGTTCTGAAAGTGCTGTCCAACCTGCTGCGGTGTTGCTGGAGTGATCCCTGCCAGGTCCCACCAGGGGCTCCGTGCTGGAGGAGATGTTGGTCTGACTGGTCCTGAACCACTTGAGTGGGGACAGAGAGCTGAGGTCCCAGTCGCACAGGCCGTCCTCGAAGTCACAGAGCCGGAACTCTTCTGCAAATATTAATAATATCATGTTTACTGGCAGCACAACAGAGGTCATGTGGTTTTCCTCCCCTTAGAAGCAGCTTAGTAGCAGCTCACTGGCAAGTTCAGGAGCAGGAGGGAGGGTGAGCCAAAGATTGCTGCAATCTAAAATGTAACCACTTGATGTCGCTGTCATCCTCTAAAAATCTCCAAACATGACAGACTGGACCTTCCTGGACTGGATCTACCTGGACTGGATCTTCCTGGACTGGACTTTCCAGACTTTACAAACTGTTTCTACACCGCGGAGGCAGAGGGGGGCGCTCTGCCGCCACTCTGCCGCCACTCTGCCGCCACTCTGCCGCCACTCCGCCGCCACTCCGCCGACGTCTCACCGCAGTTCTGCTCGTCCGTCTTGTCGCCGCAGTCGTCGGTGCCGTCGCAGACCTTGCGCAGGTCCACGCAGCCCTCGCGGCCGCACTCCATGGTTCCGGCGGGACACTCGGCTCCAGGGACCTGGACTGATGACGCAACGACAGAGGACACACAGCTCGTCACGGCTTCGCCCGTCCAGCCTGCAGGGGAGTCGAACATGCGCGTGGAGGGGAACTCACGCGGCAGAGCGCAGTCCAGGAACTCCAGGTGGTCCAGCGCCACGTCGCCCCTCTGGCCCTGGGAGCGCTGCGAGTGGAGGCGGAGCCTGAAGCCGCCGGGAATGCGGCCCAGGAAGACGGTGTCTTCCCTCCAGCCTCGCACGCTGGTGGCCTCGGGCCGCCACACCACCGCCTCCTGGGAGTCCTGCTGCTCCACCGAGGCCCATAGCGGCGAGGAGCCCAGACCGTTGGAGGCTGCAGCCACACCACAAGCACACCACAAGCACACCACAAGCACACAACAGTGTGTGATGAGTGAAAGTAGCAAAGCTCTTCTTGGATTGTGGCACTCGTGACATTTGATGGACGCGTTGGGAAGGAAAGCAGCTGAGATGCCTGATGGCACTGCTTTCAGCTGAGGCAGTCACTGTGTCTCACTGAGAGTTTATTACATCAGCATCACTTCCTGTATCAACACCTGACATTAGCTACATCTCTATCTATCCACCACTGGGGGAAACATCTGTTGGCAGAGTTGATGTTTGGTTCCAGCAGTAAGAACCAGCTGGTAGTTGAAGAACTACCAGCTGGTTCAACTACCAACTACCAGCTGCTTCCTGAGTGGAATCAGCCATGAAGATGCTGTGTGGTGGAGGGCAGAAGCTTCCAGACTCATCAGTGTTCTCCAGTATGATGTCATGGTGATGTCACGGTGATGTCACGGTGATGCTTCAGCAGAAGCAGTCGGTTCCACAAGCAGCAACAAGCTTCTCACCCGAGTCCCACAGGAAGTATCGCAGGCGGAGGCGGCAGGTGGCCGAGGTCTCGGCGATCTGCGGAGACACGAGGACGGCGGTGCGGGGAGACTCGGACGCCACTGCTTTCACTCCCATGAACCAACCTGAGCAACAGGAAACGTGCGGTACTTTAATATGGGTTGTGGATCTGCAATCATCATGCACACAGGACAGCATCATAGTTGGAGTGAGCAGCTGGAGATCCATCAGGCAGCTGGTGAAGGTCCTGCCACTGTCACTCTTCTGGTCATGACTGCCATCATCCACTGTGGCACTGCACTGCACACAACACACTGACTGCCCAGTGGAAGAGAGGCTCTGACGGTTCTTTGCCATCTCCAGGCTGCTCTGGATCTCCATGCTCTCCAGTCTGGATCAGGTCTTGGTCTTGGTAGGACTACAGGACCGTGTGAGAGCGTACCCGAGGCCGTCCCGGTGGTGTAGTCGGAGGAGGGTCCGCTGCTGGCCGGCGTCGGCCCCCTCTGCCGTCTCTCCCAGCTGTACTCGGCTGCGTTGAGGGACTGCTCGGTCCAGCCGCACTGGGCCTCGTGCTCAAAGTCGCACTGGAAGTCTCTCCCTCTGTAACCTGGCAACACAGAAGAGGAGGAACCACGTGAAGGTTCTCAGTCATCCAGGTCTTCTTCACGTAGAAGACCTTACTCAGCCCTTTGTGATGTCACAGAGGCGAGACGGATGAGTGCCAACATCTCCACCGCCTGCTATTTGCTTTGCCTCGTTTCTGCGTCAGATTTAAGGTTGAGATTGTTTGCGGGAGGTTGCAAACAGAGGGTTAAGTAAGTTGGGGGGTTTTCTGGCTAGTAAATCATGCGCGACTCTTCCACTGGAATCAAACATGAAAAATAACGACGTGGCAAAAGATCGGAAGACTGAGCACAGCTTCATCAGAGTTGAGGATTTGAAGTTGCTGTATATGTAAAAGTATTTCAAACTTACCGCAGTCCAGCTCATCCTCACACTCAGGGCAGTCGCACACAAAGTCGCAGTTAAACTCGGGACTCACACATTGGTCGGCCCAACCAGCAGCCACTGCGCAAGAAGATCATAAAGTCACCGTGACGTCGCTAGCAGGAGCTTCGGAAAAGTTTGGATTTTTAATGACGTCTGGTCTTCAAGCACCAGCTGTTCACCAAGTCCTCCGTCTGTTAAGGACCGCTTGTTGTTGTTGAACAAAGACACAGTTCTGATGAAAATAAATCAATAAGCAAAGAGATAATAAACTGCTGCAGCCACGACAGTCAGACTTTGAGATTGTTGAGATTCCAAGGCAGCGCTGCCACCTTATCTCAGTGTGCACTGGTTGACTGGTGGGACGGCCAAAAATCATTCCAAGGCCGACTAACATATCGTCTGTACTTCCGTCCATAAAGGACCTGAAGCAGCAAACAGTGAGCGTTAGGCCTTCCGCTGGTGGCCTGACTCAGAGCCCAGCTGCACGCTTCCCTTATCAGCATTTATGGTCCAGTCGCTATCTTCCTGAACTCAGAGACTGGACGAAGTCACAAGTGCCAAGTGTTCATCCAAAGGTCTCCCAGCAAGACGCCAGCCAGCCAGCCAGCCAGTCAGCCAGCCAGTCAGCTGCTGGCACTGAGAGTCCCTCACCATCAGGCCACGCTGCAGTGGCGTGATGCACCAGTGCAGGTGCCAGTGAGTGGTGAGGGCCTCCCATGCAGCTTCTGTGTAACCTGGAGTAAAAGGACAGTAAAGTCTATTCTATTCTATTCTATTCTATTCTATTCTACCTGCGAGCGAGTTATTGTTCCTACTGAGGTGGAATTAAACCAAAGCTCAGTCATTTGGAATTTTTACTGGTTTACTGGTACAGTTTTTTTTGTTTTGTTTTTTAACTCTTTCAAAACAAAACATTCATAAACTATTAGAATTAAAAAGTTTTTATTATTTTTTTACAAACAACTGCCAACTCAGAATAATCCATAAATGATGCAGAATAACATCTGGTCTTAATCTGATTTGTTTTACTGTTTGCTCGTGTGACAAAAAGCAAAGTCCAGAAAGGAGAAAAAATCCTGCAGAATTTCTGACATGAGAATAAAAGAAGTGACTGAAATTTCATTTTAGACTTTCAAATACAAGTTGCCTGATTGATACCTGTGTCACCAACAGCTGCAGCGACTCTGCCTTAATGAGTCACTAAACTCAACAATTTCATAATCAAGCTTGGAGTATCTACCATCCACATCCATCTTCATACACACACACACACACACACACACAGGTTCTTACCAAAGTGCAGTGCCAGCAGCAGTGTGAGGGCTGATCTCCTCCACACCAACATCTTGCTGCTCCTCAACAGTCCAACTGAAGGACCTGCGATCTCCGACTCTGGTCTCCTCTTCCATTTCTTAGACACACCAGGCGGACTTTACATTCTCCCAGCATGCACCTGCTGCCAAGCGCTCGTAAAGCCACATGTGCACAACACGCACGTTGCACAACCGACTGCAGAGCAATTAAACCTGCGACACGTTGGTTGTCGGAAGGTCTCGTCGCTCAAGGTTTCTCCGTGTCACTGTAAACTTTGCACAATGGCTCCAAAGTATCAAATATCAAACATGCACGATAGGTCTGGAACTAACGCCAACATGTTGGTGTGTGTATTAGGCACATTACGGTCTTTGATTTATGCAGAAGTTTGGAGGCTGTTCTCGACATAAATGCAGCGACATCGTCTTTGGTCGGCGTCGCGGCCGCGCTGATGATCAGTGCAGAGGCACGTCCTCCTTTCTCAACCAAGCATGACAAGAAGACTTCACTCTGAAAGCAGTCATAGCAACAGATCATTTAATGAAGACTTCAGGTGGATTCCAATCCACTCCAGAGTTGTGCGGACAGCTGTTCACTCCGTCATGATGTTTACAACCTCGCAGAAAATGCAGATTTTTATCTGGATGTTCCGAACACTTTGGACTCATCCTGCTGGGTCTAAAGAGCTCAGCGATCCTCCAGCTGGCACCGTCAATGTGTTCCAAAGCCTTCTGGGACACTGTAATCTGGGCACATCACCAGACGCACATCCGTTCAGCCTGATTGACCCCACATTCAACGAAGGCAACAGCATTCGTCAGCAGTTTGGAGTCGACGGACGGGAAATTGCAGATGATCAGAAGGCAGATAAGCAACAATAAAGACTTCAGCAGTTCTGTTCTCCGCCATAGAGGGCAGCGCTTAGCAAACACATCATTAAAAGAAACAACAACACTAAACTTCCAACGTCTCTTGACCAACGCAGCTTGACGTCCGGGTATTAAAGGAACTTTACGCTTGAAGACCTCAGCAGGTCTCCAGACATGATTTCACCAGTAATTCATTAATAACTTGACAGGATATTGCATTGATATGACAAAACATAAAAGATGTGTTTGGCATTAACAAGGGAAGACCAGATGATGATAATGACGGGTCACTGATGTCCTGCATGAACACGTCGGTCACTCCAGGTTCTCCAACAAAATTCAGGCGACTCTGAACTGAGTCTGAACCTTCAGGGTGATGCAGAACTGATGGATGACGGAGCTTCCTGGCAACAGTGGCAGTCACTGCGTTTTGCTTTGGGGTCACAACTGCAGCGTCAATTGGAGTCCGTGAAGAGCGAGCGAGAGAAGAGTTCCAACAGTGGCTCCTGGGAACGCGGCTCAATATCCTTCGTTGTCCCAGGTCACCTGGTGGTCTGGATAGCGGACCTTCAGCTTCTCAGTGGTGACTGCGTGGTTGGCACGTCCAAACCCCTGGAGAGCAGAGCAGAGGTTGGGGCTCCTGCATCAGCAACACTGAACTCTCCACTGACGTTTGAAAGGATCTTGACTTTATTTGGAGGAGATGTCTCACCATGGAGTATCCGTACACGTGGATCTTCTTCTCCTGGGCGTCACGCTTGATCCTGCCTCCTCCGATACACTCGCAGTCCAGGTCTCCGCTTCTCTCCAGCTCCTCAGAAACCTTGTCGTAGATGTCGGCTACGAGGGAAAACACACCACAGTTCAGCAAAAGCCATCATTTTAATCATGAAATAAGTTTAAAAAAATAATCTTATTAAAATCAACAATTGTACATTCACCTATAAATTAAATAGTATTCTTATAATGTAATTTAGTATTCTTAACAAATGCATATCATTGAAAAAACTATAAAAGAGAGAGCGCGATGCAATTTTTTCCCCCCTCCAAATACAATTCGTCAGTTGCTAACAGGAAGTGAAACGTCGCCATGCTGCAACTGAGAGCAGCTGCCTGTCAATCAAAGACCCTGCTGGTTCTATGTGCCATGATGACATCACAGTTGTACTGGAGTTAGCTGCTGCACTGATACCTGTGTTTTCACGCAGCGCAGCATTTAGTCGTCCACCAGCAAAATGTGTCAAATTAACCATCCACTGTAGAATAAACATTGACGTGCACACAGTGCACAGGCAAGATGAGTCGTTAAACATGTCAGCTGATAAAGACAACACAATGACCTGTTGGAGACTGAAGTCCAAAACAAACTGTGATAGAACTTCATATGAGCCCAGGGTCAACTCAACAACCCCAGAACCAGACTGAACCTCCACCTGAACACCGAGAGCCTTGACTGTAGCAGTGCACTGGTGAGGATGTATCAGCTGTCCTGCCAGCAGAGTCAACCTCAAACACACAGTGAGTGGGGTGTGATGGGAAATTCCCATTAGTCCGACAAATTGTGCATTAGCCAACAACAAAATCTTCCTCCAGATACAACAGTGAACCTTTTTACATGGAGCCAAACAAGCTGAATAAGGAACAAAGCAAAGATTCAAACTGTACAATCAATAACTTCGTAGTGCATACTACATGCAAAATCAAAGTTCGAATTAAAATAAATAAAATGTAAATTAAAATCGCAAGGCTCTTTTTTTATTTACAGCCTTCTGGTTTAAATTTCAACACTAACCTTTCTCCACGGGTTAATAACTAATAACTTTAGCAATACCATAACAACAACAAACCAATAAAGTCATAATACTAATATCCTACCATGAACGTCCTGTCCTGATTGACGCGCTAACATACTAGCAGAGCATTCTGGGAGTTGTAGTATTAGCGGCTGCACGTGCTGCATAATAGCGGCGAGCCAGCAGCTCCAGCAGTGAATTTGTATTGGCCTCGCGGGACAAATATAATGACAGTGCGGGCCAAACTGGGCCAGAGTTTGACACCTAATGCTTCAGCGCACAACATGAATAAGCGTCATGTAGCCATGTTAGCTCGTTAGCTGCGGTGTGGACTGACCGTGGTACTCCGCCCAGCCGTAGCCTCGCACGATGTCCACCTCCGAGTCGTCGCCCTGCTCTCTGCTGTGCACTCGGATCAGGACGTACTTGAACACGCCGCTCGGGTCGATGTCAGCCTGCTCGATGTTGGCCATGAGAGCCGCAGCTTTGGTCTGCGTGCACATCTTCTAGAAGCCGCTCCGCTCCGCTCCGAGCTAGCACACACAAGCTAACAGCTAGCACAGGGCTTTGAACGTCTCCGCGGTCTCCGCTCCGAGCTGCCTGCGCATACAAACCGAATTGCAGCGGCTTTAATTGCGAATTTTTAATTTGCAAACTGGCCAGCAGGACTTATTCACTTCCTACCGACACGCAGGGCACGCTACAAGTGACGTCACACGCTTGTGTTTTTTTTTTTCCCCGACCGAAAAGCTAGTGAAACTCATTTCCAGCCAAGGCCTTCAAAATAAAAGCGACATTATTCTAACAGTCGAATTTCGCTCCCTAATATTTCCATTCATACCTACAAAGGCATTGTGGTATTTGTAGTGTACAGTTCAAACATTTATTTTACAAGTAACACCATGTACCGTAGCCTAGATTATTTAATGACACCGTTATTCTCAAACAAACTATTCACTAGTTACTGTAATGTTCAACCAGTTTTGTGGATAAAAATGTACTATATCACGAAAACATCACAAAAATGCTATATTGTGTAGAAAAGTGAAAATGAAGGAAGAAATATCATGAAAATGTTTTCATCAAGGTAGAATTATGGGGTAAGGAATCCATAATGTTTGTTTCTTTCTGATTCAGATTCAGATTCAGATGATTTTTATTGCCATTTGTGCAAATGAACACATAGGAATTTGTTTTGGAAGTCCCAGTGTTCTTTGGCACAGCTGAACAATAGAAGCAGCCTTTCCCTTAAATTGATGACAAAACTGTGACCCTTTGGAATATGTTTTAATTCTTAAAAACACAAAACTAGACATCTGCATATTTAAAAAGTCATTTTCCTATACATATATATATATAACAAGCAATCTCTGTAGACTGCTTCACTTCTTGTTACATTGCTCTGAGCAGTCAGCTTTTCTACAGACAAACAAACGAGCTGACATTTGGAGTTGTGTTCACTGTTTCACTGCGCTGATGAAACACTTCCCACTGGTTTGAAGTCTTCAAAAATAACTTCTTTGAATTCAACAACAGATTCATTCAGTCCTTGTGTCGCCATTACAGCACCAATGATAAAGTGTGAATGGTCTCACACAGCCTCACACACAGTGCAATAAATGACGACACAATTGCTGTTTAACACAAACAGTGCTCTTGCAGTAGCTACCGGACTACTTGGTGTTTGGACTCAGTACCTTGGCACCATCAAGCACGATGTTAACATCCCATTGGCTCAAGTACACCATCACACTGCCATTTCGTTTTGTTTTTGTTGTTGTTGTATTTGTAAGAAATGCAAAGTCATGCTGAAACAAAGACGTTAGCCCTCTGTATATACTGTAGATACAGTAGATAGAAATAGTGCCAGGTTCAGACACTTGTGTTCAACTGGTTCGTGTCAAAGAACAATTCAACAAGAATCAAAACTCTATAAAAATACAACTTCTTCTTGCCAAAAACTATAATTCACACTGGAATTACTGAACAATCCAAAAATAGATTTATTTTTTTTTTTTTCAGGATGGTCTGGTGGACTTTGGCTGCAGCCTCTAGATGACGCTTTCACGTCCTGCCTTCCTGCCATCACGGAAGTGCAGGAAGATGAAGAGCAGGCTGGCGGCCAGCAGGAGGAGCAGCAGAGCGATGAGGGTTCCCCACACGGCCGGGCTCAGGCTCTTCCTCAGCTCGCCTCGCTCCGCCGGCAGCAGGTTGCTCAGGGTCAGCATGTATCCCAGGGACCACCCCACTGAGGCTCCGCCCGCCTGCAGCATCACAGAGGCACCGTTGCAACAACTGGGCGATTGTGGCGTCGGAACGCGACGGCGACGAGCTCCTCACCTTCCTCTGGAAGAAGATGTGTGGGAAGGTCTCGTCGTCGAAGCCGTACCCTCCCAACATGAGGGTTCTGACGAGCACGGAGGAGGCGCAGTAGTCCTGCAGGCGAGACTCTTCATCAGGGGCCACGGCCAGCAGCTGCAGTTACACACGGAGACAGGAGAGCCTGCAGTGGTTCAATGGAGTGACGCTAACTGGGTTCAATTAAGTATCTATCTACCTAACTATCTAACTGCCCTTCAGTCAGTCAGTGGAGGAGTGCATCAGTCTGGCAGCTCTGCTGAGCTCAACACTAACATCACAGTCACCACAGCTGCTGATACTTGGAGAGATGATACCAACAGTCAGTCAGTCATCAAACAGCTGCATCTCCTCCATGTTTGCAGTGTTTCCAGAGTCATTTCAATAAAGAGCTCAACACCCTGGTGGTTCTAGGGTGGTTCTGGATGGTTCTAGATGGTTCTAGGAGGTTCTGGGAGGTTCTGGGTGGTTCCAAGAGCTAAACACCCTGCTGGTTCTAGGGTGGTTCTAGGAGGTTCTGGGAGGTTCTAAGAGCTAAACCCCCTGGTGGGGCTTCAAAGACACTGATTTGGTTGCAACTTTGCTTGGCTTGATTTTCCATTGACATTACAGCACCATCTTTTCTCCATAATATCCCAGGATAGATTGTTTCCTCCACCACAACACTTCATCCATCTGCTGCTGCTCCACTACCCCCCACTGGCACACTGTGGCCCCACCAGTCATAAAGAGCTCTAATACATATAAACAGGTTTAATACATTCAGCAGACTTCAGTCACAGATCCGTGAGGACAACATGACAGCAGGAGTTGATGTGTATCACTAGTCAGTGCATGGCTGTGTGCATCGTTGCTGTTAAATCTCTGAGTCCTGTGTATTTCAGACGACTCGCAGGTGTGCAGAACTGAAGCAGCGTGAGAGGGAGAAGCCATGGCTACCTGACTGTAAGTCATGGTGCACAGAGTTCTGGTCGCCTGCTCCAGCAGTGCAGGAGTGTTGACGGTGACGCCGCTGACCCGCTCCAGGAAGGAGTGAATGAAGAAGAAGGCGGAGAAGGCCTGGCACCACACAGAGACAAGCAGAGGTTAACAAAGTCAAGCCTTTTTCATGCCTTTTTGATTCTCGGAGTGTTTGGACTTTCTCATTCACACTCTCTCAACACCATGCAATATCCAGGAAGCCTGGAATTAAAGGTCCAGTGTGTAACACTTGGAGGGTTTGGAGAGGGTTCGTCTGCAACACCTCCAGTTACCATGAAGCTGCCGCTGACGTTTGGCTGGAAGGCGTCGTCGAAGGAGCACCGGGAGAAGCGGCAGCTGTGGAAGGAGAAGATGGCCGACATGTTGCCCAGGCACTGCTGGTAGCGGCCGCTGCCTCGCACCGTCACCGAGGCCTGCGGCTCGTAGCGCTCGGGCCGGTACTGCTCCGTGCACGGCGAGTCGAACAGGCTGCTCAGCCTCACAGTGGTGCTGTGGTCGGCCGGATAGCAGGGGTGAGTGACCCACCCGGAGTGGTTCTGAGACTGACACACACACACACAGGGAGACATTCCACCGGACACTTCAACACCAGTAAGAAGTCTTCTTAGGTAGTGGCTGCAATGGAAGAACATCATCCACCTCAGTGGAGACAAAACTAAAACTGGGACAAAGTCTCGCTGCAAAAAAAAAAAAAACTCCCTCCAGATAGAAGAGTGAACCTCCTGAACATGGAACAGAGCAAAGCGTCACACTAGACAATCAATAATTTACTAAAAATGCGGGCCAGTTTGCTGTACCTTGACGAGGTGGGCCAGCAGTTTCTTCAGGGCCTGGTCCCGGCCGTAGCACAGGAAGCTGTGGGTGTACAGGGAGTAGTCCTGGCCGTAGAGACGCAGCTTCATCAAGTCGTGTTTGTCCTCCACCTTCTGCTGAGTGGCGAAGGTGATCTGGGTGGAGGCCCCGCCGAAGTCCAGTGCTCCCACCGTGGCTTTGCCAGGCCTCAGCCACTGGCCCACAAAGCCGTACTGCCGGAGGAGCACAAGGAACCACCAGAACACCATCATCACGGGTTACTGTACTTCCATCAGTCATGTTGACTGCAGCTGTTCCTCACAGTAGGTTTAAAATAAAGTCATCAAGTGAGAGCAAACTCCTCATCAAAACCTGAAGACCAGTTCAGAAATTTGCATTTGGCACTGCTGGATCTAAAGAAGGTTCTCAGTAGAGCTTCATCATGCAAGAAGAAGAACATTCCATCCACTAAAGCAGTGGTCCACAATCACCGGGCCGCGGACCGGTGCCGGTTGGTACATTTCATTCATTATCTGAGTGAACAATTTTATTTTGAAAAATGACCGGACTCATCTAACGCTCAACTCTTGACGCATGTCAAGGCGCTTGTCTCGGTCATCTGATACATTACCGCGAGATTAGACCCACCAAGCTAGCAAGCTAGCGAGCAGCATGAGTGTCGATCGCGACACTGCACTGAAATGGCCACTAGGTGTCAGAAGTCACCCTTTTAAAGGAGCCTCTTGGAGCCCAGCTTGCATCATGCGGGTGGTTTGTTGCAGCGGTGCTGATGAGAAGCCTCCTGCACCTTCATGTCTGGACTGAGGTGCTGCAGGGAACCATGGGTGAGGTCTCAGCACAGAGCAGTGGGCTCGTTGGACCGAGGCAACAATGTAGGAATCAAGACCGACTGTCTGTCGTCTTTCTAGTCAGTGGTGGAGTGTGGATGCTGCACCAGATGATGATGGAGGCAGCCAGTTCTTCTCTGGCTGTCCTCCCAGAGCCTCACTGTGACAGGCCGCTGGCAGCCACTCGGGTTTTCTTGTGCGGCATTGTGCCTGGGATTACGACAAGCCACCATCGCACGGAGTCAACATACAGCAGAGTCGGACCTGCTGTATGTTGAGGCAAAGTTCTGGAGCTGCTCACAAGAAAACTCTGGATACAGAATTTTCTTGCCAGCAGCTCGTCTGAAACGACTCCCCTTGTCTCAGCCGCCGTGAATATGATTCTGCATATTAAAGTGTTTTTCATCTCTTGACTCTCTGCTTGATGTCTCAGGCAGAAGGAGGCACCTTGATGAAGTTCTCCAGGAGGTAGTTGACCGTCACCCAGCCGTACGCTCCTTCCTCCTGGCCACTGAGAATCGTGGCTCCTCTGTAGCTGAAAGGGTAGGACTGGATTTTCTGTCCCACTTCCTGTAGGATCTGAGATGATGTCTCTGGGCTGGAGATCCTGGATGGATGACAAAAGAAGAAGAAAAGAAGACGCTCCCATTCAATATTGTGTCAGTTGTCTTTTCAAAGTGCTCATTCTAATGACCTCAACTGTTCACTGCCAGTGATAGAAGGTTGAGTTGCAGCACCACTGCACAACACAGAGCGACTCACTGCAGCAGCCTCATGCCGGCGGTGGCTCCCAGGTACACAGGTGTGAGCGGGTGCCTCTCCCTGGGAACAGCCTTCAGCGCCTGGTCCAGACACGCCTCCAGGCTGCGTCCTGCTGCTCCTGCCTGGCCTGCGTAGCTGGAGATGCCTCCTCCTGGGTGATGGGTGAACACTGACATGTACAGTCTCGCCCGCATCATTCTAGAGAAAGAAATCCACGCACGCCAACACAATAACTCACACCCACACTAAAGGTCAGGATGCACGTTCTCTCTTGCTCCAGACTACTATAGTACCAGAGTACCAGAGTTAGGGTTAGGGTTAGGGTTAGGGTCTGCTCCAGGGTCTCCAGACCTTCACTCACCTCTGCTCCAGGGTCTCCAGACCTCCACCTCTCCCTGCTCTCATCCCAACGTCTCCTGCCAACTATCATCGTCCACAGAGACTCCAGTCCCACCTCATCAGGCAGCCTGTCCATCAGCATCCACCCCCACCCCCACCCCCACCTCCAGCTCCTGTCACACTCATAGCAAACCTCACCGCTGTCTTACACCTCTCACACACGTCCACACACACAACTCATGACCACACACGTGCATAAATAAGACAACTAATCAATATAAATTCAGCAAAGGTGAAACAGGAGCTTTATTTTGGTGGGACGAGTGGATAAATACCTTTGACTTGACATTCGCTGTGCTGAGCCACCACACCTGTGCCGTTCTCTTTGCCTGCTGGCCACTTGTATATGTACAGAGATGTGTGTGAGGACCCAGCATCCAGCACAATCCCATACTGCAGGGGCAGATTGGAACAAATGTACGAGTGAAGAGAAGAGGGACGATAAAGTCAAGACGTGTTGAGATAGAGACCTGGGAAACATGCAGGATTTTCATACTCGTGTTATGTTTCAGTGTCCGTGAATGTATCTTTAATCAGCCAGTAGGTGTATATTTATATTTTAAGAAGTGAGAAAAGTAAACTTGGATGATGTTTGGACAGAAATACATGGAATGTGTAGAACAACTATATTACATAAACTAGCAAACTGCTAGACTTCATATTATTCTGTCATTTCTCTCGATAGTGTCTGGAAGTCTGGTCTATTCTCAACCCCTTGAGCCCCACCTCATACTTTCACACACATGTTCTCTTTAATGATACCCAACCATTGGTAGCCCTGAAGTGGCGGTGACTTCATGCGAAGGCCCAACCCCAACGGTTTCCCTCGTCTTCACACAAAGGAAGAAACGATCACACACACGTGAGTGTGAGTGAGCAGTTGATGATGCAACGCACCACAAGTCACTTCAGGCAACATATCAAAACACTGGCATCATAAATAAACACTGGGATTGTGAGAGAAGGTGTGTGTGTGTGTGTGTGTGTGTGCTTCACATTGTGAAGGTCACCAGGCAACTGTGTCCCAGGACCAGCGCTGACACTGCAGTGCACTCACACAGGCCAACTGCATGTTACACTGGCACGCAGTGAAAGTGAGAAGGCGTGTGAAAGGGAAGCCCCCCTACTCCAAACACACACACACACACACACACACACACACACACACACACACACACACACACACACATAAATCCAGGCAGAAATAGATGGCACTGCTGGTGTCCCTCCACTGCTCTCAGCCCTGAATCAGCAGCAGCAGCAGCAGCAGCAGCAGCACAGCAGCAGCAGTAGCAGCAGCAGCAGCAGCAGCAGCAGCAGTAGTAGTAGTAGCAGCAGCAGCAGCAGCAGCAGCAGCAGCAGCAGTAGCAGCAGCAGTAGCAGCAGCAGCAGCAGCAGCAGCAGCAGCAGCAGCAGCAGCAGCAGCAGCAGCAGCAGCAGCAGCAGCAGCAGCAGCAGCAGCAGCAGCAGCGGTTATGCAGCAGCAGCAGCAGCAGCAGCAGTAACAGCAGCAGCAGCAGCAGCAGCAGCAGCAGCAGCAGCAGTAGCAGCAGCAGCAGCAGCAGCTCTTCGTCAAACTGCTTCATCTTTCATCACATGGTATTTTTACGTGATGGACCCTGAAGACTGCAGCACTGCCTCAGTCAGCAGACCCATCCTACACCCTGACTGGCTGGGAACTCTTGTTTGAAAAAACACTTTGATCTCAGTAGCAGTTATTAGATATTATAGTGCACAGCCGCAGATGAAAGAGGCTTCCAGCGGCCGTACATTGAAGCTCAGCATCAGCAGGTGAGAGACCTCTGACATTCAGCATCAACAGGGAGATGAAAGAGAATTATTGAAGCTCTCTGAACCCAGACATTCTGTTTGAAGTGACAGACGGACCAGTGTCTGATTTGAAACTCCCGGGTTACAGAAGTCAGGTTGGACGTGACAGAAGACAGCAGGACTTGATGATGGGACCAGAGAAGAAGTGAAACACTGTGGTCACGACCATCAGGACACAGCAGGAAAATAAAAACTTGTGTAAATATTTTATTGTAAAAGTACGTCTATGCATAAAGGTTCTTATTGAGGTCAAAGGTAACTTGTACTAATCTTGTGATGTCTGAATAAATTTGGCATTGAAATATTTATGCAAGTTTTTCTTTTCCTTATCTTGGCACTCATATATCGACGCCATGGACTTGAAGTTTATCTTCTGCTTCCTTCCAGCTGCTTTCAAAGCCGCTGGTTTAAGCCTCCAGCCGAGCAGGACAAACATTTTGCCAACAAACCTGAAACTGGTTGCTGACATAATAGAAACCTCGCGTGGTACGGAAGCTGTTGTCATCTGGAGACTCGAGTTCCGCTACTCTGAACTTTGAGACTAACACCGCCAGTCTTGCTGGAGCAGCCGAGGCATCTGGAAGCTCCTCCTCCCACCCAAGCACGCCGTCCGCCACAGCGTCACGTTGGCACCGCGCGCACTGCCTGGTCCAAAATATAAAAGCGCGAGCCTACCATGAACATCGGCGGCTGCTGCAGGTCCTGCGCGGCCAGGGAGAGCAGCAGCAGGACGGCCAGTCCGCACAGCAGCAGTGCGGTGGGCACGGCGGGGTGGTGCGCCGTCAGGTGGAGCGCCATCAGGGTGGAGGAGATCCAGGGTCCAGAAGATCCAGGAGAAGGTTCAGGCTCGCAGGGGTCCTGCTGCTCCGGGAACCAGGAGCCGTCGTCCGAGAGGAAGAAGAGTCTGCCTGTCTGCCTGCCTGCCTGCCTGCCTGCCTGCCTGTCTGCCTACCTGACTGACTGACTGCCTGCCTGCCTGTCTGCCTGCCTACCTGACTGACTGACTGCCTGCCTGCCTGCCTGCCTGCCTGTCTGTCTGTCTGTCTGCCTGCCTGTCTGTCTGTCTGCCTGTCTGCCGGCTCCGCGGCTGGACGGATAATCGCAGCCGCTTCGCTTCACCTGCCGCCTCGCCTCCTGTTTTACATTTCACCCGAGCAGGCGAAGCTTGACCTGGATTCATGTCTCCCGCCCTCACCTCCCTCCCCCACGCACCTCCTCCTCCTCCTCCTCCTCCTCCACCTCCCCTCCATCCATGCTCCCTGAAGAACCTCGGTGAATGGAAGCAGCTCCACGACTACCGGAGCCGCAGAGGGAAACATTCAGTCCAGTGTGGAGCTGCTTGGTTGTTGTCAGCCGCTCATTGCCATTCAGTGGAGGCTGCAGGAGAAGCTGACTGACTGGCTGGCTGACTGACTGGCTGACTGGCTGACTGACTGACTGGCTGGCTGGCTGACTGACTGGCTGGCTGACTGACTGGCTGGACTGACTGACTGGCTGACTGGCTGACTGACTGACTGGCTGACTGGCTGACTGACTGGCTGGCTGACTGACTGGCTGGACTGACTGACTCCACCTCAGCCCAGTAGGACAAGGGCAGGGCTGCGTGTTTTGTTTATTCCCCACTTCCTGTATTCTAATTTGCATATTCTAATTAGCATATGAATGACGCAGCTGGGAAAAAAAAACCCAAAACGTCTCGTTACAGTTGATGTTTTTGTTTCTTCTGTGCTCGGGTCTCAGTTTGTCCAGGCAGCAGAAGCTCCACCAGCTGCTTGTGCTTTGTCACAGTTGTTGTTTTCAGCAGCACAGCTTCAGGTTCTTCAGGTGAGAAGCAGCAGCACCAGTGGAGGAACCTGGTGCACCGCCTGAATCAGAGGTGGAGGCAGGAAGTGGGATTTGGGTGGAGCCACCACGGCAGTAGAGTGGATAGTATTTAAATACAGATGTATATGACCAGTGTGGCTGCAGAAGTGGGTGCGGTCTTAATTCACAACCCATTCAGCAGAGGATGAAGGACCTCCTGCACATCAGCAGGGCAGCGGTGCTTCATCCTCAGTCAAGCTCCGGGTTTAATGCTGCTCCTTGGTGAAAGGTGGAGCATTGCAACCAACACATTAATTAAGACTTGCTTTCTTTTAGCAGGCTTGTCATTAATTCCAATGACAGCCAGAGTGTAAGGATGGCACTCATCAGTCAGGGAGTCACTGAGTGTGACAGGCACCATGCTGCTGCTGCTGGACGTCCTGGAGGCTTCGCAGGGAGATCACTTTGTGGCCGCTGGGTTCTGCTTTATCTGAGTGATAGTTCTGATTTCTGGTTCAACTATAAAGCCATAAACAAAAAGCAGAACAAACAAAGGCCAGGTTGGTTTGGTCTGGCAATGGAAGTACATTTTATTTACAGTAGTATAAACATGATGAAGTTCTCGTCTGGAATTTGTAACAAAAAGAAGTGATCCACCATTTTTGACATTTTGTATTTGCGTGTACATATCTGCGTGTGCGCATGCTCTTGTATCTCAATCACGACCTTTGCGGGTCCGCGTGTACGTCTCTTCATTACAATTCATCTCGACATTCTCAGCTGCAGTCATGAACGCCCCGGCGACACTGCAGCGGACCTTAACAGCTTCCTTCCACTGCAAGCTTCACACGGCTTGACTAACGGTTGCCAGCGACAACTGGGCATCCAAAAAAAGCAAAACTAAACAAAACAAACCAAAGCACTGATACTTAATACGCAAGCATGCACTGGCAAGGATGAGCGTCCAAACAAAGGCAAAGTCCAGTCAAGTTTGGAACCCAATGGTACGGCTGTTTGTCTTCTAAAGACTAAAGCGATTGTTTCTCAGACGTGATATAAAAGGGAGGCTTGGAGAGCGCAGGAGTCAGTGTCAGTGTCTGTGCTGGTCAAGTCTCTCCACGCTGGGAGACCCCCGGGCGTAAAGTGCGAGGCGGAGCCAACAGCAGCGGTTTCTCAGCTCCAGAACCTGGGAAACGGCCTGTTTTTGGCAGCTAACCGAGAGGAGCCCACAAGCGGAGCATCTCGCCGTCAACTCACTCCGACTCCTTCCTGCAAAAGTTCGCTTTTGGGAAGTTTTACAGGAAGGAGCGAGCGCTGGTTGGCTGGAAAAAACGTGGCCCTTTGATGCAACCCCATTGAGACGACTGGAAGTGAGAAAGACTGTGGCTGCAGGACGGAGAGGAAGAGGAGGAGGAGGGAGGGCGTCCCCAGAGGCAGAGACAGCAGCCTGACTGCACTGACAGCACTGACTGCACTGACTGCTGACTGCACTGACTGATCAGCTTCAACACCAACACCTCCTGGTGGCTCCTGGTGGCTCCGCACGTCAACAAGTGGGAGCATTTTTAAAACAGATTGTTCAGAGTTCTTCTTACAAAGCAACATGCACTGATCAGATTAGTAGAAAATTAAAGGCGAGTGGGGGGGGTGAATACAGAATCTGCTAAACAGCCGTTACATTTTTTTTTACAAGAATTATAAGAATCAGTTTCATCGTCGAGATTTAGCAACAAAGCTCTTGGTCAAGCACGCGCATGCGTCCGTCGCCCGTCCCAGTGGACGGGGTCGATTGGTGCTTCACAATCAAACAAATCTCATCTAAAAATGTCAAGAGTGTAGATAAAAACACTAGGTGTCTATTAGAAAAATACTGAATATCCACTGAAGCTCACAGCATCTCTTCCACTGCATCTCGTTTCCCTCGAAGAGAAGAAAAGGAAGGATGAAAAGCATCTGACTGCTAACCCGGAAGTGATGTCATGTACAGTGGCTGCAGTGGCTCAAACTACGCGCTAACAACCAAACTAAACCTGCTAAAGATACACAGCTGATTGGGAAGTTTTGCAAGTGGCTTCTACTTTCAACTGGAACTAAACCTGCGTGAGTATAAAGGACAGAAAACGCGGCTAAAGGAGCGAGCGGGCCGGGTACACGTGGAGGGAAGAGAGTGCGTGTGGGACGGACCCCTGGTGTGCATGCTTAGGAACCCCAGGAACATCGAACGCCGGCTCGTCGCGGCTTCAAGAAAAGAAAAAGCAAAAGGTGCAAAAGTTCAGTGTTTTCTTCCGGTTGTTGTTTCTCTCTCCGCCGGCCGCTGGGCCGAGCCAAGGCGCTGGGCCGAAGCTTCGGCCTCGGCGGTGGAAGAAACCCAGGCGTCGCTCTCCCTCCTCTTCCTCTCCTCCTCCTCCTCCTCCTCCTCCTCCTCCCTCTGTCGGAGGCTGGCGCCAGGCGGCTCCCTCTCCTCCTCACACCACCGTACTGACAGACGGGTCGGACAAGTTGAGCTGGCCCGTGATGTCAGTGGGCGGGTACTGCTGCAGGGGTGGAGAGAGGGGGGGGGGGGGGGGGGGGAGGGGCGGAGTTTGGAGAGGGCGACACAACAGGGAGTCACGTGTGGAGCAGAGCTGCGTTTGGCTTTTCTCTCTCTCCGCCTTCCTCTTTGGCCTCTGCTGGCTGCTAGCGGCACATCTGGAACACCTGGAACCTCGGCACACGCAGGTGTGTTCTGCACCGCC
>CM020518.1:110000-322500 GCA_009823395.1 Thamnaconus septentrionalis | reverse complement strand
TGACTGGCTGCTGACTGACTGGCTAACTGACTGACTGGCTGGCTTACTGCTGACTGACTGACTAACTGGCTGGCTGACTGGCTAACTGACTGACTGGCTGCTGACTGACTGACTGGCTAACTGACTGACTGGCTAACTGACTGGCTGACTGGCTGGCTGGCTGGCTGCTGACTGACTGACTGGCTGGCTGACTGACTGCTGACTGGCTAACTGACTGGCTGACTGGCTGGCTGACTGACTGGCTGACTGACTGGCTGACTGGCTGACTGACTGACTGACTGGCTGACTGGCTGGCTGGCGTTTGACTGACTGACTGACTGGCTGACTGACTGACTGGCTGCCGACTGACTGACTGACTGGCTGACTGGCTGGCTGCTGACTGACTGACTGGCTGGCTGGCTGGCTGGCTGACTGACTGACTGGCTGGCTAACTGACTGACTGACTGACTGACTGGCTGGCAGGAGTGTACGTCTCTCTTGGAAGACTGGGACTTGAAGTCCTGGCCTTGTAGGAATCCTCCTCGCTGGGCTCCGTTTCCCTGGTCCTGCACCAGCACACTGCCACCAGCAGGGCGGGGCCACTGTGTTGCAACACATAGCTAAAAAAAAGCCCACAGCTGGCTTCCACCGTTTGTTTCTTTCTTCAACTGGACTTTGTTCTTTGCAGTTCTGAAACCCATGCTGGGTGCTTGGGTCAATCGAGCACATACACACTGGCTTGGGTGAGGAGTCATGTGACACTAGCAGCCTCTGCAAGGCTGAGTTCCAAGAGTTCCCTCACAGATGAAAGGTGAACCAGCAACAAAAGTGTAACAGTGCAGAAGAAGAGAAGCCCAGCTGCCCTGAACTGCAGAACTTCGTCTCCAACGCCGCCAGCCTGAAACCAAAAAGGCGTCGACAAGGCTCGAAACCACGAGTGCAGCGGAGCGGAGACCACCTGACCGCTCAGTTTCACCTCCACTGGACAGACAGACAGACTGACGGAGCCCCGCAGAGGCGGCGTGAGCTCCACGCGGTGGGACAATGAGCGCAGTGCGGCCGAGGAGAAGCATCGATTTGAATTTTCTGCTCTATTTGTGCTGTGTGCTGCTGGCTGCATGAAGGAAATCAATGATGACGCCAGTGCCTGATCCCCTGCTGTGGTTCGTCACTGCTTTGAAAAGAACCTTTTCTGGCAGAACCTGTTGTCCACGTTTCGTCTGACCGCATGAAGTGAAATCAATAAATCAATGAATAAAATCTGGAAAATCATAAGAAAAAGCGCCGGAGCAGCAGCTCAGAAGATACTAGTGCAGGGGTGGGCCAGCGGTCCGACTGCTGTGGCCACACTGGCTTCTACAGAGGGGGGTAGCGGAGCAGCAGCAGATGGATGCAGTGTTCTGGTGAGCCACCTCATAGGAGGAAACCATCTACCGTGGGATATCATGGAGAAAGCAAAGCTGCAACCAAATCAGTGTCTTTGAAGCCCCACCAGGGTGTTTAGCTCTTAGAACCACCCAGAACCACCCGGAACCACCCGGAACCATATAGAACCATCCAGAACCTCCTAGAACCTCCTAGAACCATCGTGGTATTTGGCTCTTTATTGAAATTTAGTGACAACACTGCAAACTTGGAGGACGTACAGCAGTTAAATACAGTTTCTTCAAGGCCAAATGAAAAAGCCTAGCAGGCCACATATGGCCCCCGGGCCGTAGTTTGCCCACCCCTGGACTAGTGCATGCTGTGGACATGGATGGTGAAAATCCTTATTTGGGAGCTTATCATGTGAGGGCGGGTCAGCGTCATTATCTACTGGGTCCCCCAGTGGGTGATTATTATGGGATGGCGGTGCTACTGTGACATACTAGGGAGGGGGTCCCAGCCACAGCTTGACTTCCACAGGCCTCCTTACTGTCCTGCAGACACAAGAGGACACGGGCGCCGTTGGCCTGCAGACACTGGGAGGAACCAACCACAGGGTCGCCACCCCCCCACACCCACCCAGGACCCCACCGACCCCCCCCCTCCACCCCCAGACCCCTCCCCCTCCGCCCCTGGAAGCAACGGCACGCCTGCTTTTTCCAGATCCGAGACCGAGACGCATTTTCCCCGCCCCCCACAGGCCCCGCCCCCTCCGCAGCGGGCTGAGGGAGGGGAGGGGTGGGTGGGGGGGAGGGGGGCGTGTCCTACCTGCAGGTTCTTCCTCCAGACGTTGACGGCCGCAAAGGCCAGCTGCATCTGCTTCCTGCGGGCGTCTTTATGGCGCTTGTAAGCGATCTCGATGAAGATGAGGAAGATCCCTGCCGCGATGCCCCCGGCCACCAGCATGAAGACCCCTGTCAGAGAGCCACAGCGAGGGCAGAGGGTGAGCCACGGCCAGGACACTCCTCCAGGGGGCGCCCTCCTCTCTTTCACACCCCAAACCTCCCGCTAGGGGGCGCAAAGCTTTACTTTGGGGAACAACTCAACCAAAAAAAACACACAACCGCACAAAGACACAGCACAAGAAACACAGCTCACTGCACACCTGAAGCCCACCTAGACACCCACCCACCTAGACACCCAGCCAACTGTAAAACACTGACTCTCTGCAAAGGTATTGGACAAAAGGGCGCTACAGTACCTCGCCACTGCAGTTTTTGTCCAATCACTTTGAACGCTCACGTGGAGGCGGCGGTGGGGGGAGGGGGATGGGAGGGGCAGGGGGATGGGGGACCATACCTGCCATGTTCTCAAAGGTGAGTGTGGCCGGGGCATTGCTCCTCGAGTCACACTCCTGGTATCTCACCCAGGTTTTATCCAGGTCCTCCATGAAGCCGTTCTCATGAGAACTGCAAAGGGCGGGGGAGGGGGAGGAGGGGGGTCGGGGGGGAGTGGTGGAGGGGTCGGGGGGGGGGAGAGGTGACAAAGTTAATGCGGGCGGTGGCGCGAGGCGGGCTCGGCTCGGCTCGGCTCGGCTCGGCTCACTTTTCCCAGACAGGCGGCAGCGGCGCGAGAAGAGACAGAAGGATTTGCAGGGAAGCTGACAGACAGACAGACAGACAGGCAGACAGACAGACAGACAGACAGAGAGGGAAGGTAGGAAGGAAGGAAGGAGATACAGAGAGAGCAGATGTGACACTGAGGCAGCGCTCGGATGTCCGCGAGGGGCCAGTTTGTAACCGAGGAGAAGAAGGAGAAGAAGAACCAAAGCAAAAAAAAAGGAAGAGAAAATAAAACAAGAAAGCAGGAAATCAATGAGCAGTAGTTGGTACGGGTGGTGCAGCTTCTGCTGGGACAGACCTGAGAATGGCCAGGGACACATTCTGTTTCCAGGGGCTGTCCTTGCGCATGCCTATGCCAAAGCCCGAACGGAAAAACAGCTCTCCCGTGGTCACCAGGTCGCACTTCTGCGAGGCTTCAAACTCCAGCACCGCAGAGTCCCAGATGAAAGCATGCAGCTTGCTGTTGGGGGGGGAGGGGGGCGAGGTGGGTGGGGGTGGGGGAGGGAAGGAGGGTTACGGTGCGACAGTACAATGATTTACATACACATTGTTGCGGTTATGGTGGTGGTGGTGGTGGTAAGGGAGGGGGAGGGGTGGGGGCTCCTTTCACCCCCTCCACCCCACCCTCCCCTCCCTAATGAAATCCAATGCCCCCCCCCCACATCAGAATCTCATCATCATCATCATCATCATCATCATCAATGAGGTTCTTCCAGGTGTCAGTGTGTGACCTTCAAACTGGTGGGGGCGTGGCCAACCCCCACTGAGTGATGGACCCGGATCAGATCGAACGCTGCAGTAAATCCTGCCGCTTCCATCTGGTCCAGTGGTCCATGCCCCCCCACACACACACACACACACACTCCCTGTGGCCACGCCCACATTTTTTTGTACATAGATGTTTTTGTAACTACTAAATTGTTTTTGTTGTTTTTTTTTCTGTTTTCTGTGTTTTTTTTAGTGCTGCAACAGTGTAGCGTCCCAATCTGGGATCAATATAGTTCATCTATCAGTCTATCCATCCATCTATCTATCCCTCCATCCATCCCTCCCTCATCCATCTATCCTACCATCTATCTATCTATCTAACATCTATCTATCCCTCCATCCATCCATCCATCTATCTATCTATCCCTCCATCCATCCCTCCATCTATCTATCTATCCCTCTATCTATCCCTCTATCTATCCCTCTATCTATCCCTCCATCCATCCCTCCATCTATCTATCTATCTATCTATCTAACCATCTATCTATCCCTCCATCCATCTATCCCTCCATCCCTCCATCCATCCCTCCATCTATCTAACCATCTATCCCTCCCTCCATCCCTCCATCTATTATCACTAGCAACAGCAGACAGTAGCTTTAGGCCTAGGTTGGCTATTTGTGAAATCCTGCACACAGCCACTGGTGGCAGCTATAGCTGGGAGGGGCGTAACGGAACTGTGCCTGCTGTGGAGCTAACACTGAGCTAATACCGAGCTAACACTGAGCTAACACCGAGCTAACACCGAGCTAACACTGAGCTAACACCGAGCTAACACTGAGCTAGCGCTGGTGCGTGTGTCTATGTTCCAGATGCCGCAGGTGTTGCAGTGACAGGAGTTAAAGCGCACTAGCAGGCCTGGATATTGGCCTTTCTGTCCAAGTGTGCGACAGGTGGAGCCCCCTGCTGGCCGACGCCGCGGCCCCTCTGGCCGGCCGAGACTCACTTGTCGCGCACGGCCTGGATGGCCTCGGCTGCGCTCTCATAGTTGTGCTTCTCCATGTGGCGGTACATGGTGCTAAGCTCCACCTGCCGCCGGAAGTAGATGTCCACCGAGCTCTGCTTCACTGTGGCGTAGATGAACTTGTCTGACGGGTTCCTCAGCTGCACACGACACACACAGTGGGGGGGGGGTTAGGAGTAGTAGCAGTACTCTGGTACTGGTAGTGGTAGTACTGCTTCCTCAGATGAGGTTCTGCCGCTGCTCCTCTCACTCACCCGCGGGTCGTTGATGCCAGTGATGCGCTCCTCAGGCCGGTCCAGCACCAGGAAGGCTGCCAGGTTGGCAGTATACGATGCTACAATGATCATAGCGAAGCCGGCCCACACCATGCCCAGGATCCTGGCTGAGAAGCTGCGAGGGCTCCTGCGGCAGGACGAGGTGCACAGAGTCCGTCGTGGCTCTCAGTGGGAGCAGGTTCAGAAGTCAACGTGAACATTGCAGCTGACTCAGAGGTGCCAGAGTGCCGACTGTGGACCAATGAGACCAAACCAGGACTTCCGGAAACAGGAAGATGTTGCCTCACCTTCTCCTATGCCAGAGTTGAGCAGCACTCCCCAGGAGAACCACATGGCGGAGGACAGGGTGAGGGCGTCTTCTTCTTCCTCTTCACTGTTCACTTTAAACCTTCCGAAGGGGCTACAGAGGTGGGGGGGGGGGAGGGGGTCGTGAAGGAGATAAAACGAGAGAATCGTCACCAACCTGCAGGGGGAGGGCGTGAGCCCCCCAGTGGCGGGGAGGGGAACTGAAAGATGAGCGGGCCAAGCAAGAGGGACACAAAGTTTTGGAGGAGGGGAGAAAAAAAGAGGAAAATGAAAAGGAAGAAAGGCTTGCAGGAGGACGGAGCGGTGGGTGGGATGGTGTTGGGAGTCCATCTTCACCTCCGTGGGCCTCCTCCCCCCATCCCTCCATCCATCGCACCCAGGAAGGGAGGATCAGCAGCCAGCAGGACGCAGCAGCAGCAGCAGCAGCACGCACTCGTCATCCAGCCGTCTCTCTCACACACACACACACACACACACACACACACACACGGACAACACACCCACTCACTCACACACACACACACACACACACAGGTGTGGAGGGGGGTCACCCTTGTACCTGAACCGGTCTAGTAGGTAAAGCATCACGGCCACCACATGCACCGACAGACCCACCAACAGCCACAGTGTGCTCTGGAAGGGCTGCATGAAGGAGTCCAGCGTGCTGCGAGGGATTTCCTGCACACACACACACACACACACAGCAGCACAGCTGATGGAGAGACACAACACAACCTCCACCATCATCATCCCAACATTAAACACAAAAATTTCATGTCCAAGCATTTATAATCACAGTAGATCAGATCCAATTAGAGGGATGACTGCATGTGAACATGACTGTATGTGTATGTGTATATATGTATGTGTGTAGGTAGGTCAATGGTCTGCATATGTTTGAGTTGGTTCACATAAGCATGTTTGTATATATGTATGTATGAATGTGTAATGTAATTGTGTGCGTATATATATATATATATATATATATATATATATATATATATATATATATATATATATATATATATATATATATATATATATATATATATATATATATATACATATATATACATATATAGTACTGAAAGGTTAAAAATTCAAGGATTCAAGGATTATTAAACACAAAGCCCCGCCCCTTTTGTAAAAGTTGGTCATTCATTGTAATTGTAAAACATGAATAATTCCACAAGGTCATTTTTTCCCAGTAATGTAATTTAAAGCTCCCCAAAACTAGTGTATATATATATATATATATATATATATATATATATATATATATATATATATCCTTAATTTATATTTGGAGAAAGGGGTGAGAGCTAACAAGCTAACTAGCTGACTAGCTTCTTCTCACTACTTTTCCAAAGATACAAATTTTTCTGTTTTAATAATTTTGCTTCCTTAAATTTTCTTTCTACATTATTTTAAATTGGGGAAACTGTTTCATAGCAGGAAACATTGTCAAATTTGCATATTTGGAAAAAAAACAAACAAAAAACCTACATTAATACATCCTAACTTTCCATCTCCATCTTTTTTCAACCTGCAGGCTTTCCATCTTTAGTTGATGCTAATACGACAGAGACTTTTCCTTTTCGCCGGTCAGCTGCATATCTACAGAATTCATTCAGCAAACTGAATGCGGACTCAATGCAGCCCTAATGCAAAACACAGGCTTGGAGGTTTCCCACCTGCCCTATAACACTGAGTATGATAGCAACCTAAAACCAGGATGATACAACCAGCTGGCCGCTGGTTTCAGTCCTCACTGACTCACCTTTTTAACCAGGATGGTGAGGCCCTGGTACTTGAAGGGCTTGGAGAACTCGATGTACTGCGCTCGCTCGTTGTTGATGGTCAGCGGAGCCACGATCATGTCGGCCAGACCCCCCAGCAGCTCCCCCATCATGCCGTTCCACTCCTTCTTGTTACTGTTGTTCACCTGGAGGAGGCGTCATCAACAGTGAAGACTCAGCTGGAGGTGCTGAAGACGCTACGCTGTGTTCCTGGCCTTTGTCTTGAAGAACCGACGGTGTGGATTTAATGATCATTATTATTATTATCATTATTATTATTATTATTATTATTATTATTATTATTATTATTGTTATTTTTATGGCTATGAGAAAAGACAGGGCCCTGCGGTGATAAAAACAGCCTGGGCGTCAAGCTATGAAGCCATAAAGTTAAATCACCCACTGGGTTTAAGTGCAGTCGTGGCCTCTGTCCTCAGAGGGAATTCCATTGCTTGTTAATGGCTTTTCACAAACTGCCTGAAACTTTACAACTGTGATTTTTACACCAAATGGACTCCTAGTGACGCAGCTGATTGGACACTTTCATCTGTGAGTTCCTCTTTAAAGAAACAACTGCAAAGTTGAATGTGACTCCGTAGAGAAAAAAATCCCAAACTATGATTTCTCTCTCTTTGCTCCAAACCTTCCAACAGCGTCCAGGACGTCTCAAGCTTCATCCTCCAAACTCTGAGCGCTTCATTCACAGTGGAGTCAGATCACATTTACTGCTGCTGTCCAATCAAACAAGAGCAAGAGGGCCACTGACATCGAAAACCACGGAAAACCACTCACTCGCTCCTGAGTCCCGAACTTCCCATCAGCCACCAGGTGAACCTCGTAGGTGAAGTTCATGGTCATGGCCAGCTTGATGAGCAGGTCAATGCAGAAGCCGTAGCAGCACTGCGGGACGATTGGGCGTCCTGTAATAAAAACCAGCCAAGAGTTCCCGGGTCAAAAACCAACACTTTCCAAAAGAGAGGGTCTCTCTCTCTCTCTCTCTCTCTCTCTCTCTCTCTCTCTCTCTCTCTCTCTCTCTCTCTCTCTCTCTCTCTCTCTCTCTCTCTCTCTCTCTCTCTCTCTCTCTCTCTCTCTCTCTCTCTCTCTTCTGTCTGTTTCTTCAGTAAAGAGACGGCGGCGCCCTCGGCTGACACGATGCAGATGACGACACGCACAACCACACAGTTGCCAGGAATCACAGCACACGGACCAAGCATGAACCAGCCTCTCTCTCTCTCTCACTCTCTCTCTCTCTCTCTCTCTCTCTCGCTCTCTCGCTCTCTCTCTCGGAATGGCACACTCAGCTACATGCATACATATATAGATACCTACTGCATATATATGTATGCATCTCCAGTGGGCGGGGCTCGCGCTAAAAGCACAGAGATAGCAGAAACGTCCCTGATAGGTTACCTGGGATGGTCTCATTGGGCCCAGTGCAGATAACCTTTTTAATTAAGACTCCGTTCAGCGTCATCTCCTCCTTGCACGTTCCGTCCGCCTGCGTGGGCTTCACGTACACAAACGGCTCCTGGTGGATGGTCACGATCTGCAGCAGGCAGCAGAGAGGCAGCTTTATGTATCCACGGCGCAGGGACGACACAGCATTGACACGTTGTTGTCAGTGGGAAAACCACAGAGTGAGGAAGGAGCCGGAACAAGAGAGTCTCAAACATTCAAGGATTATTCAACACGAAGCCCCGCCCCTTTTGGCAAAGTTGCTCATTCATTGTTAATTGTAAAGCATGAATGATTCCACGAGTAAAGATCTCATCCCCCCCCCCAGTATTGTAATGTAAAGCTCCCCAACACCAGTGACTGGTAACTGGTGTCCTCACACTGGAGGCTGGTCTCCCTCCAGTGGTCTCCAGTGGTCTCCGTCTCCAGACCACTTCTGGAGGGTCTGGATTTTCACTGGGTCTGGTCTCAGACTGGGACTGGGAGGACTGGCTGGGGGTTTGGATCCAGACCAGTGGAGACTCAGCCAATAACAGTGTAATAACACCATAATAACAACAAAGAGTCCAGCTGCTGCCTTGTTTCCCTCTGTTGGTGACACCCAGAGTGACACCCAGAGTGACACCCAGACCCAGAGTGACACCCAGAGTGACACCCAGAGTGACGCCCTGACCCTCCAGTCCATTCGTCTTTTTTATTTTAATGAAGAAAAGATGTTGGTTTTTTTAATGGTTCTAAATATCTGGCAGCTGCCTTGCTGAGAGGAGATGTTGCTGTTCCACTGATGTAGAAGCAAACTGGAACTGAAAAATAAAATAATCCTGCTCATTTCTTCAGTTTGGTTTGGTTGTGATTTTCCTTCTACAGTCTTGGTCTGGTCTGGATCTCCAGGCTCTCATCAGGTCCTGGTCTGGGTTGGTTGGTCGGTGCCGTCTGGACTACAGCGCTGCTGGTTAGTGCCGCCTCCCTGAGCCGGAATCAGGGACCCCTCCCCCAACCCCTCCCCCCGCCTTCCAAGAAGGCCAATGTCAGCACTTCCTGTCTGACAGGCGCCCCCAGTGTGTCAGCGCCACCTCCGCTCCTCCGTGTGGACAACAGTGTCACAGCAGCCGCAGCAGCCGCAGCAGCAGCAGCAGCAGCAGCAGCAGCAGCAGCAGCGTCGTACCTTTAATCGAGTGGACATCTGGAAGCCCTGCGGCTTCTCCGTCTCTCCTCCGGGCCAGATGATCTTCCGCTGATTGTTCATCACCACCTGAAGACACACACACACACACACACACACACACACACACACACACACACACACACACACACACACACACACACACACACACACACACACACACAGTGTTGTAGGTGCTGCTGCTGCCTGCTGACGAGGCGCTAGCAGCAGCAGCAGCGTGGGTGAGCAGTGCTAATGAGTCAGCTTTATATAATGGCGTCTCAGCAGCTCCGATATTTCCTCCATCAACCTGCAGCGGGGGGGCAGCAGCCCACTGGGCTCCAGCGCCTCAGTCATTAAGAAACCAGTCCGTCAAAAACAACTTGCAAAATAATTTCAAATATGTTCCCATATTTCTAAACCAGGTTTAGAATTTTTTTGCTTTTATAAAAATAGTGCAATAATTGAAAGCCGTGAGTAATAAAACTGGCGCTGTGGCGCTGAAAGCCATCGTTTACCATCACTGTTTATTCATGACTTGAAGCCACGGTGTCACAACCCGCAGCCAGGCTCTTTGAAACGTCTTCCTCTGGAGGCAGAGTCCACGCAGGAAGCGCTTCGCTCGCCTGCTGAGGTGAATCAATGACTCAGCGCTGCAGCTTCCAACCTTCAGCTCACCTGCGTCCCGTTGTAAATGCCAACTTGGATGAGTCGACTCTTCTGGTAGTTGAGGATGCTGTAGTGGGCGTACTTCCTGTCGCCGTCATCGTTGAACTCCACGCGTCCCGTGAGGCCTTCTGGGTATTTGGAGGACATCAGAACCCTGCGGGAGGTAAAAGGCAACAGCAGGCGCAGAGGTTGGGTTAAAAATAATAATAATTCCGGTGAATGAAGTTAAGCTTTTCTCACAGCCTCACATTGTATCATCACAGGATGGCTGTGTGTTCTTGTGGTAATTGGAATAACAATGACTGCACAGCACCATGATGGCCATTGTAGACAGGCGGTAAAGGCAACAGTGGCACAAGTGAAAGGCAGACAGACGGACGGCTCGCACCGTTTGAAGAGCGGGCCGGTCTTCCAGATGTTGGTGTTGCCCACGCAGCCCCTGGGAGGCTCCGTGATGTTCTCCTTCTCAAAGAGCTCCTGGATGGACTGAGCCACCACGGCCACGGCGTCGTTGATGTGGGCCGACTCGTTCTTCCCGTTGATGAGCTGGAGGCCGATCAGACCTGAGGAGCCGATCAGACAGCAGTCAGCGAGCGCCGAGCAGCCGACGCTAGGAACTCTGGAGCCTCGTCGCAAATGGCTAAAAAAAACTTCTGGGGGGCCTGCAGGTTTTCAGAGTGGAAAAGGTCAGCGGGCATCGGAAGCACGAGCCGCCCTTTACTGCCGCCTGGTTCTTTCCAGGAAGGAAGGAAGGAGGGAAGGAAGGAAGGAGGAGGAAGGAGGGAAGGAAGGAAGGAAGGAAGGAAGGAGGGAAGGAGGGAAGGAAGGAAGGAGGGAAGGAGGGAAGGAGGGAAGGAAGGAAGGAAGGAAGGAAGGAAGGAAGGAAGGAGGGAAGGAGCGAAGGAGGGAAGGGAGGAGGGAAGGAGGGAAGGAGGGAAGGAAGGAAGGAAGGAAGGAGGGGAAACATCTGCTGAAGGCTGTTTTAGGGGGGCAATGGCAGATCATCTTCCCATGCTGCCACAGGTGACCTTTTTATTTTCCCAAAAAGTGCAAAGAGTGCCTGGAAGTTGGATCGGGGAGAACAAGCAAAAAAAAAAAAAGAAAGAAAAGAAGAAAAGAAAAAAAAGGAGGTGTGATGGGAGCGGAGAGGCTGGACGATGATCCAACTTCAGCCAAGTTCTTCTATTGCAACCAGGTCCACACAGCCTCCTCCAGGTCAGTCCAGTTCCTAGGACATTAGAAACTTGAAAAAATCTAATCTGATTTCCGTTCCTCTTCCCTGAACTGTATGTACTGCTGCACTGCAGTTGGGTAACTAGCAGATGGTGAAGGTGAGTGAGGAAGAGGCTCTCAGACACTCACTGCACTGCTTCTGACAATTCTGCAGCCACGACATGAAACTGTGCAGGCGGCCTGCAAATGATTAGTGTAATCAGAGGGTTCACTGGTTGATCCTCTAATCCTGCCAGTGTGTGTGTGTGTGTGTGTGTGTGTGTGGGGGGGGGTCAGCGCCCGGCGCTCTGCTGCGCTGGGTCAACGTACCGTCTGGCGCCTCGCTCAGGGCTTTACCCGACATCTCGCGCTCGCCCACCAGCCACACGTAGCCCGAGCCCGTCATGTTGAGGAGGCGGGCCGACTTGTACACCCGAGCAGCGTCTTCCTCACTGCCACACACAGCAGCAATCACACGCAATACAATGAAATAGATTATTTTTGTTGACCGTGTAAAATACTGACAAGAGAGAGAGCCTCCTGGTTACGGTTTCATGATTTCAAAATAAAATGCAATGACCCGAACAGACCCTGCTTCCCTGCTAGTAGACCTGTTCATCATGTGGATACACAGTAACTGCTCACAGTGACTGACACCCAGTGTTTGTCAAGTCATATCACAAAAACATGCATTATTTTGGAGATACAATAAGAATTCCAACTATTACTCCCTACAGAAATGACGTGTGTGTGTGTGTGTGTGTGTGTGTGTAAACAACACAATGATCTGGCTGAGCTGCGTCACACACAGATCAAAGCGGTGTGAGTCACGGTGTCAGGTGTGTGCAGCAGCTCCAGGGTGAAACTCTCCACAGTCACTGTGTGTGTGAGAACATCATCACCGCCAGCGACACAACACACTGCTGCTGCAGTGACACTGGGCCGCTGCCTGCAGTGACACTGGGCCGCTGCTCCAGTGACACTGCAGCAGCCCAGTGTCACCGCCAGCGACACAACACACTGCTGCTGCAGTGACACTGGGCCGCTGCTGCAGTGACACTGCAGCAGCCCAGTGTCACCGCCAGCGACACAACACACTGCTGCTGCAGTGACACTGGCCTGCTGCTGCAGTGACACTGGGCCGCTGCTGCAGTGACACTGGGCCGCTGCTGCAGTGACACTGGGCTGCTGCAGTGACACTGGGCTGTAGCTGCAGTGACACTGGGCTGCTGCAGTGACACTGGGCCGGTGCTGCAGTGACACTGGGCTGCTGCTGCAGTGACTCTGGGCTGCTGCTGCAGTGACTCTGGGCCGCTGCTGCAGTGACACTGGGCTGTAGCTGCAGTGACACTGGGCTGCTGCAGTGACACTGGGCCGGTGCTGCAGTGACACTGGGCCGCTGCCTGCAGTGACACTAGGCCGCTGCTGACACTGGGCCGCTGCTGCAGTGACACTGGGCCGCTGCTGACACTGGGCTGCTGCTGCAGTGACACTGGGCCGCTGCAGTGACACTGGGCTGCTGCTGCAGTGACACTGGCCTGCTGCAGTGACACTGGGCCGCTGCTGCAGTGACTCTGGGCTGCTGCAGTGACTCTGGGCTGCTGCTCCAGCCGGCTGCCACTCACCTGGCCGACAGGATGATGACTCGGGCCTCCAGCTCTTTAGCCTCCAGCAGCAGGGCAGTTAAGTTTGTCTCCTGGCTGAACTGGAGGACTTTCTCTGCCTGTGATCGGGGCACAAGAAAGGTCAAGCCAGCTGCTCCCCCCTCTGCCTCAGACGGCACCGCGGCGCCCCCTTTTACCTGCTTGGGTTATTGCGCTCAGCCGTTTCGTTTGAAAAAAAAAACGAAACGGGGACACAGAGATTAAAAAGAAAAGGAAAGCGATCCAGGAGGGGGGGTGGGGGTGGGGGGGAAACCGGCCGGCTGAACTAAAAAAAGAAAAAAAGAAAAGAAAAAGAAAAAGCTTGGAGGAGGGGAGGTAAAAAAAAAAAAAAACCAAAAAACTTTTGCATTTGTTGGCATGCAAACGGAGGGTTAACATGTCAAGGCTCCAGAGAAGGACGTGCATGTGTTAGGTAGGCAGAGGGAGAAGAAGAAGGTCAATGCAACCAGGTAACTGAAAAAACAGGTGGAGAGGGTGAGGGGGGGGGGCGTCTCCCCCCCAACAAAAACACTGCTGAAAGGGGGGGGAGGGGGAGGGTGCTTCGGACGAGGAGGAAGTGGCATCTGATTGGCCGCAGCGGCCGACGGCTCTGAGCTGGAACACACTGTGTGTGTGTGTGTGTGTGTGTGTGTGTGTGTGTGTGTGTGTGTGTGCGTTCCGAGGAGGACATGCATTCCTTTTGATCGAAGGAGAAAATGAAAATGATCAAAACAAAAAAAAAAAAGCCGGGCGCAGGTCACCGACGTGTGTTTTGTTTTTTTTTGCTTTTTTTTCTTGCGGTCGTCGTCGCCGTGGTGACCAAAAACAAAACCAAAAAATCATAGTTTGAAACCATTCTGCCGTTGAAATCATAGGGAATGTCTCAAAGTGGTGAGGAACAGAAAAGACGTGCTACCAAGAGAGGGAGAGTTCTGGCTCGGCTGGGGACCAAACCGCTGGGGCCTGGTTTCTAGTTGCTACGTTTGGAAAGTTGGTGGGCGGCGTGCATTGACCATGCAAATATACCTTTGGTCCTCGCTTGTTGTCATAGGACAGTTGGTCGTTTTCATAGTTCCTTTTTTTATTCTGATGAGTAATGTGCACAGAGAAAATATGCAGACACAGAAAAATATTATAAACAGTTGAAAATGGAGGGCAGTAAAGCATTCCAACAAATCTCCACTTGTTCCGCTTCAAATCGGGAGCTTTAACCCTGGGGCTTGCAAAGCACGTCGGCGACCTGGAGCCTGGCTGGGTCTCGCGGAGCAGCAGGAACGCCCGGGATTCCCAAGGATCGGCTCGGAAAAACTCAGCTTTCGCTCGCAAAAATGAGGAAAGTCAAAGCAAGCGGAAATTCACAGCAAGGACCTTGGAGCAAGCGAGGCACGCTGCTGTGTGTGTGTGTGTGTGTGTGTGTGTGTGTGTGTGTGTTTCATTAAAGTCAAAATTACACTCACTAGAAAGAAGGGGGCAGGGCGTCACTCTGGGTGTCACCACCAGGGTGTCAAACCCCAGCAGCTGGATTCTCTGCTGTTACTATGGTGTCATTACAGTGCTGGCTGAGTCTCCACTGGTCTGGATCAAAAACTCCCGGTCAGTCCGCCCAGGTCCGAACCGACACCAGACCCAGTGACAATGCCTCTGGGCCCCAGACGGAGACCCTTGGAAGGTGGTCTCAGACTAATCTGGAGTCCTGCAGCGCCACCTGGAGGTCACCTCCACTCACCAGCAGGTCCTCCCACTGTCCTGTTGGACTGCAGCGTGGAGGAGAAAGCCGCCACCTGGCTGCCAGTGAGCAGTGAAGGCCACTGTGAGGATGAGGAGCTCATCACACTCAAGTCAGAGGCCTCCAGTGAGTCCCAGCCTGCTGCACAGCCCACAACAACCACTGGAAAAAAGAAAAACCTTCTTCCTCTTTGTCCTCCCACGCACCCCCCTCCTCCCCCCTCTTCCCCCGAGAGGTTTTTTTTTTTTGTTGCTTCTATTTTCGTCTCCTCGGTCAGTCATGAATATTTCAGCTGCTGTTGGTCCCACTGAGTGTCTGCTGCTGACGGCCACTCCCCTCGCCAGTGTGACCCAGCTAACCAATGGCCATCGAGCTGCCCAGCGGCCCCCCGACGGCACTGTGTGTGTGTGTGTGTGTGTGTGTGTGTGTGTGTGTGTGTCTCCCTCACTCTTAATTGGAGCGTGACGTGAGCAAGCCGGCGTCCTGGCTGACTGAGAGGATGCAGCTCAGGTTCAGGAGGCTGGAGGAGGTGGTGGAGGTGGAGGAGGTGGTGGAGGTGGAGGTGCAACCATCACCATACGCTGCTGCCACCGCCTCCCTACGTGATGCGCTGCTATACCCTGTACAACCACTAGGGGAAGGTCCCCAATGACCACACAAGATACGCTGCAGTCCGTGGTGATTTGACACAGTGTTCAACTCTCAAAGGAGTATCAGAGCCCCGCCCCCTCAGGAACACTGAGATGTTCCTGCTTGAAGGTGCAGACCTGACAAACACCTCCCAGGGCTTCTCCTCTCTTCTCCTCTCTCTTCTCTCTCTCTCTTCTCTCTTCTCCTCTCTTCTTCTCTTCTCTTCTCTTTTGACAAGTGCCAAAATATGAGAATATCCTTTAAAAAGCAGCTCTGCTTATTCACACAACATTTGTTAATGGGATCAATCGGCCGCTGGCGCTGCTTCCTCTGAGCTGAATGCAGTCAGAATTGGCTCTGCTCAGCCGGCTAATCCCCTGATTTTCATCAGACTTTCTCTTATTGGTTGCTGCTGCACACATTTGGAGGGGATTTTCAAATGAATCACACTCGGCGCCTGTTCAAAATGCCGGAGCCCTGCAGTCATGACTAAATCTATGGCTAATTAAAGCCTACAAGAGGGAGGGGGGGGCGGGCCTCACAGATGGCTTCATTCCAGCATGCAGTAGGGGGCGCTGTCAGGACCAGCCAGGTCCTTCTCTGCTGGGACTAAACACACTTAGAAAAGTACATTTACCCATAAAATAAGATAATAAAGTTATTCCCCTGTTCTTTTAACATTGTATAATACCCACTGGGTGGCGCTGCTTCCACTGAGTTTTTATCCAATCATATTCCAGCTAGCTGGTGTTGTCAGGTTCTATGAAATCTGCCCGAGGCCTTCAAGAACCGACGCAGCAGCCTGCTGCTGGCTGTCAATGAACGCACCAGCGTCAGTGAACGCACCAGCGTCAGTGAACGCACCACGTTCTCACCCTGTAGTGCCACGCCGAGGCTAACGTGAGGCGTCTCCATTCAGGGTGGACTGACTGTGACGTCACTGCTCCGCCCACTGCCAACCTGCAGACGAAGCTCTGGGAGTCGCTGTCAAAGCCTCCTCACTGGCAGCGTCTGAGCAGCACCGGTGCAGATCTGAGTCGGCGCCGCCCGCCGATTGGACGCTGGCATCTTTTCAAGTTTTCAGTCAATGGGGCGGCACAAAGGAGCCACAATGATCAGGACACCTGCCGCCATCAGAGGGTTGGGCTCCTCTCTTCGGTTTAATCAGCAGCGATCCCTTCAGCGCAGCAGCTTCTCGTCTGGGAATCACCCCAGGCCTGCGTCATGTTCACAAACTCATCAGCACTGATTTAATTAAATCTGTCTCAATCAGGACGCGTCTCATTCCAACACACAATTACAGCAAAGAGCCCCAGAGAATAAGGAGGAGGGGGGTAATATTAATATTCCAGAGTAATATCACAGCATTATATGGGAGCATGGAGATGGCATCTCCACTGTCTGCGTGGCTGGCACAGCCTGCTCTGCTCCCTCCTCAAGGGCACGCATTAGCATTAGCATTAGCATTAGCATCAGCATCAGCATCAGCAGCATCCTCATCATCCTCATCAGCATCACAATCTCAAGTGTGTTTTGGCTCAGAGAGGATCAGCGAGGCTGCGCTGACCCACATCCACAGCTCAGAGCCTGACTGAGACTGGACGCATCCATCAGGGCCATGGTGAAAAGAAAGAGACAGACAGACAGAAAGACAGACAGACAGACAGACAGACAGACAGACAGACAGACAGACAGACAGACAGACAGACAGACAGACAGAAAGAAAGAAAGACAGACAGACAGAAAGAAAGACAGACAGACAGACAGACAGACAGAAAGACAGAAAGACAGACAGACAGACAGACAGACAGACAGAAAGAAAGACAGACAGAAAGACAGACAGACAGACAAACAGAAAGACAGACAGACAGACAGACAGACAGACAGAAAGAAAGACAGAAAGACAGACAGACAGAAAGAAAGACAGACAGACAGACATAAAGACAGACAGACAGACAGACAGACAGACAGACAGACAGACAGACAGACTGAAAGAAAGAAAGACAGACAGACAGACAGACAGACATAAAGAAAGACAGACAGACAGACAGACAGACAGAAAGAAAGAAAGAAAGGAATAAAAAGAAGAGAGCAGCCCCAGCCAACATCACCATCAGGGATGCAATAAAACACAAGGCCTCTAGGGGGGGTATGGCTAAAGACACAGGGTGGCCTCCTGCCACACAGCAGAGGTGGGAAGTTAACAAAGTACAAATACTTGGTGCCTGTACTTCAGTTGGTTTTGAAGGTATCTGTACTCTACCTGAGTATTTTCTGTTTCTGCCGACTGTTACTGACTCTACACACCAACGTCTGTACTTTCTACTCCTTACAATGGAAACACATGCTTGTTACATCTGTAACTAGAAGTCGTTCAAATATTCACGTATTATTATTAACACAGTTGTTGCTGCTTGAAGTGGAGCTATTTGAACTCAGCTGTTGCGTCGTTGGATCATCTTTTCGACGGAGATTAACGTAGAGAAACCTCGGCTTTGGGGCCACTGTGTAGAAAATAACAGTCACTTATTGAAAGTGTAAAAAAAACATTTTTATCAAGTACATTTCAGTACCTGTACTTTCTTACTTTTACTGGAGTAAAGGAGTAGAATGAGTACTTTGACTTTGACCAGAGTATTCTGACAGAGCAGCAAACAGCAGAGAACGTGAATACTTTTGCCACCTCTTGCGACCAAGCCAGCGACTGGAGGACTAAAGGAGGCGGCAGGGGGCGGAGTTGGTGCGACGGTTTGCAAAGCCCCAGGTTAAAGTCCACTATTTGGCTCCCGCTGTGGATCTAGACACAGGGTAATTTGGACTGTGGTGAAAAGCAACGTGACGATGAGCAAATAAACGCACAAAACTTCAGTCAAGATTAGACCACATTAGACGCTGTAGATGTCTCTAGGAATGTTAGCCAATGTTACACAATGGTGAGAGAGAGATGTGGCCACACAACAGAGAGGAAACATCACGTACACACAACACCTCCCACTCTCCTCCGGGTCCTTCTCTTCCCTCGGCATTAACAGCCCTACTTATGCACTCATCACGTGCCTGACTGTCATATAATCTAGAGGCGGGGGGTCAGGGGGCAGTAGAGGGGTGTGTGGGGGAGGGGTGACCAGGGGGCGGGGCCTCACCTTGGTCTCCCTCTCCTCCAGCAGGGTCTCCAGCCTCTTCTGGGCGGCGCGGCCCTCGTGGTCGTCGCTGACGATGAGGATGATGTGGTTCCAGTTGAACTCCCTCATCAGGTCGAACCAGACGTGGGCCTGGTGGGAGTACGGAGGCACCGTCCGCAGGAAGGACAGGTGGATGCTCTGCACACAGGGAGCGGCGGTGTGAAGATCCAGCGCCTCTCAATGATGCACGGCCCTGTGAGCGACTCCTGAGTGCTAACGGCCTGGGCCGGCACTCCAGCACAGGGTGGAGTCTTCCCACAAGGACACCCAGACACAGGCGCATCGCATCACATTTCATCTTACTGCATCAAAATCATAGAACGTGGGTGTCAAACTCTGGCTCGTGGGCCAAGTTTGGCCCGCTGTGTCATTGTATTTGACGCCCCTGTCATAGAACATCAGCCCGGGTGAGGAGAAGTGATGACAAGCGTGGCTACAAAATCTGGTCCAGTTCTCACAACTTCCCCGTTGAAAAGACAGGAAGCATCGCAGAGTCAGACTGCATGCCAGAACATCGAGAAGCATCACTTTGTCCACTGTGGCATGAAATATGAAATATTATATAGTTTTAATCTCAGTTTGACTTTGTATGATCCAACAGTGCACTGCACTACTTATATTTAACATGCATACTGTGCATAATGCTTATTATTCTACATAACATAAAGCTTAAAATGATAAATATTGCCAGTTGGGTAATAAAGAACACTTCTGCTGCTGCTGCTGCTGCGGGCAGCAGAGGAGGTGTTGTGATGCAGACTAACGTCCAGTCAGCGCTGGGATGTTGATGTGACTTGCATGCAAATGATGCACAAATGTCACACTCGATCTCTGACTGAAGCCTTGGAATTCTTCATCATCACATCCAGTCATCTCAGCCGAGCCCTTCATTGTTTCACAAGCACCATTCTTTCTCTTTTCTATCTTTTTTTTTTATTTCAGTTTAATGCGGAGCCCCAAAGGAGACACACAGGGGGTTTTCGGAGAGTAAAAAATGTTTTGTTTTTGTTTTTTTTGAGAGTAAAAAAATATATTTTTGCAAGATCTCAGAAAACCTTTTTTTTATTTTAAAAATAATATTATTTTTACTCTTAAAACAATACACTTCAAAAAATGTTCTCTCCATGTCCTTCTAGGGGCTCCGTAGCTTAATGACTTTTCACTTCACACAGCTCAGACTTGACATGCAGGCGTTGTGTCTGTGTCTCTCTCTCTCTCTGCTTCCCACCATTTAATCACAACCGCTAACGTGTTGTAACGTGATGGATGGTGACGGTGCATTTAATGGAAGAGTCTTGTGAGAGCTGCGTTGAGCATCACCCCCCCCCTCTTCACTATCGATCAGCATCATCCATCATCACCCACCTTGTCGGAGTAGATGGACATGCGGGTGGTGAGGCCCACCACGGGGATGCGGTAGAAGCCGGCGGTGTAGGAGACGGGGGTGGGAGTGAGGTGGTCGTTGGACTGCGGAGGGTGACTCACCAGGATGGCGTAGACCTGCAGGGACACAGAGAGGAGATGAAGGGAGAGCAGCACGACCCCCACTTCCGGTCTGTCTAGATGGCAAAAACATCAGGAATTAATAATAACAAATTACTAGCAGGGGTGTTACGATACAATCGGCTGCCGACACGATATTAGTATGTGAAGCTTCTCAGTCATCCAAGGTCATCTTAAGGTAGAAGGGTTCGGTTAGGGCAACTGGACTGGTTCTTCATACACGGTACTGGCTTCATGAGAACAAGATGGAGACTTTACAGAAAAGGAAAACTGACAAAATATATGAATATGGACAAAGAGCTTTTATTAACAGGGCGACAAAACGGTGCAGAGGCCTTTTGAAATGTTTTATGACTTGCATTCGTCACTTCCATGCGTTACTTGTTAGCTGCATTACACAAACTCAATTAAATATTTATTTCTTTAAAACTGCAAACAATATTTGCAAAATGCAACCGAAGTAAAAGAGTGCAAACAGAGACTGGGTTTTCTTTTCAAAGCATGACAACTACAGTATACAGCCCAGCCTTAGATACGCTTATATTGCCTATATATACAGTATAGAAATATACACACACGCAAACACTCACACACCCACGCACGCACAAGCATGTCCACATTTTCTGGCAGCAATTGAGACCTCGGTGTGAAAGAGAATCAGAGTCACAATAAGAGATATTATTATGTCTCCATTTCGACATTAGAGTCTAAAGTGTTGAGACAAACGCTCTTCCGTTTTCACCTGAGTCGCTTCCGGTTTACTGCGGCCAACGTTAGCCCACTAGCTAGCGACCAGCTCAGTTAGCTGCCAGCGCAAACAGGCTAGTGGCTGCTACTAACGCCACACCTTCAGGAGGGGGGTCGCCGCCACACCAACCATTCTTCAATGCTGATATTTGACATTATTTTGGCTACGGCACCCATAGATGTCTATGGCGGCACCTGCTGCTGCGTCTTCTTCCTCTTTCCTTCCCTCTCTGGTTGTCAGGTTTTGGCGGACCAGATGCAGCAAAGGTGCATCACTGCCCCCAAAGGTGACAAATAGAAGTGTGCACGCGAGACGGCTTTTCACTACACGAGAAATATCGCCATGATTTAATATCACGAGATCTCTCGCGAGATCTCATCCCACCCTTAATTATTACTGCGATTGAAAAAAAAGTCTGAATTAATGACAATCGAGCCGCTCAGTCAACAAAGAATGCGGCAACAGAAAGAAAAATATTCAGATTTGCTCTCCTCACAACGAGGTGAGCTGGTGCAGGTTCATCAACGCAATCGTTGATATTTGCCATTGGAAATTTCACAATGAGGCTCTCGCAGGGCTCCAATCAATGGACAGAGACACATTTGAAGAACCTTGCGGAAAAGGAGGATGATTGTTTTTCATCTGATGTAAAGCCGGGCCCACCTGAGTGGAAGCATCGCTGCTACCAAGGAAAAAACATGAAAAGACAAATGTTTTATAACGAGTTAAAAATAAGAATTTCTGAGGCGCAGACGTCGACACGGATCGGCCTGACGGAGGAACCGGTGAAGGGACGAGTGGAGAGAGTCTCTGACCGGAATCGCTCCGCTTCCGCCCAAGCACACACCCCAGCGACTTGAGCTAGAAAGAATTTCTGAGGTCGCTCCCCCCTCTCGCTCTCTCTCCCTCTCTCCCCTCGAGGGGGCGGAAGGAAAGAAAATGCGCTGGGACGGGCGGCGGAGGGAAGGAAAGCGGAGCAGTGGATTATGGGATGCGAGCAGCCCGTATGGTGGGGTCAGAAAACGAGGTCTTGTCTTCCACAGACTGCTGGCAGGCATCTCCTCCTCCATCTGCCCAACAACTACACCCCCCCTCTCTCTGGAAGCTGCTCTCATTCCATCTAGACTCCCTTCAAGCTGCTGGGATGGACGGATGGATGGATGGATGGATGGATGGATGGATGGGTGAATGGATGGTGTGACATATTTAGGGAGATTTTGAGAAGAAACAGCGACATTTTAGGTTGCAGTAACGTTTTGCTCACCCTCTCACCCTCCCTCTCCTGAGCTTGCCAGTGAACTACGGTGGCCCTGCCTGACCCAAACCTGGATACCTGGTCCACCTTCTTCTCAATGGATAGTTGAGGACCACAAATATGAAAGGTGCTGTCAGGATTGGATGGATTGGCTCTAAGATGGCAGCTAACTGGGAGCTACGTTGCTCTATGTATATTCCGATGAACAAAATTATTGGACTGTAAATTTTTATTAATGTGTTTATGGGCAGTAAATGAAGCTTTTACATATATAATAATATAATATATGTAAAAGCTTCATTTACTGCTCAAATCTGGGCAGATTTTCCACTGTGGAGCTTTAATGGATCCCACGCTAGTACTTGTTATCTTTCTGTAGGCCGTGGCAGACTTCCCGAGGACGTTAATGGTGATGCAGGCATGAAGCCCAGCCATGTGTGTGTATGTGTGTGTGTGTGTGTGTGTGTGTGTGTGTGTGTGTGTGTGGAGAACGAGGGATGGCGCTCGAGAGGAAACTTTCGCACCTTCAACGTGCTGCAACACCGTGTCGGTGCTGCCGAGAGCTTCGCTTCAGTTGCATTACTTATGAGGCGCATTCCGTTTTCTTGGAAACATTTGGGTTTCAATCCTTTTTTTGGCCGGAAATTTTTCATCACGCAAACGAGAGCAGCCGGGTGCCGTTGCTGGAAGGAGACATCAGCAGGGTGGAGGTCTGTTTCCAGCTGAGTGGGATCTTTACACCTCAGTCTCAAGACCATACAAACACAGACTAGCCAAAGGTCTTGGTTGGCTAACTCACACTGTGCATTGTTTCCATCCATCCATCTTCTACACCTTCTACACCTGCTTCCTCCTCCTTCCTTCCTTGTGACTCCTGAGAAGTTCAAGGAGGACGCAGGGCACTGAGTTGATTGCTTGGCTTTTTACTTGCGCATGTATGGACCACAGCCAGTGAGAGAATCACATGACATCATTTCCTGTATGTAGACTTCCTGCCAGTCAGGGAAGCCACACCTGGAGCCTAGAGCTCCCCCTAGACGACCAGAAGTGTCAGTACAGTACATCCCTCCCTTCACAGCTCTGTGGACTGAAAATAAGACGACTCAACATTGGACACAAGTTAGCTTTCACTGGACTCACTTCAATTTAACAATTAAACTACAAGTCACATTTTGTGTTTTTCTTAAACTTTAATCACTTCAAATGCAAGACACAGATTTGTATCTAACTACTTAGAATAATCTTTCAGCAACTAAAAACCACCAACAGTGGAAGAAGGTTGTGGGTTCGATCCCAGTCTGTTGGGATCCAATGTTCTCGCCAGGTTCTCCAGCTTCCTCCCACACTCCAAAACCATGCAACCTGAGGCCAAGACACCCTGCTGGGAGAGGCTCCAGCAGGAGGAGGAGGCAGGTCTAGAAGATGGATGACAGGATGGATGGATGGATGGATGGAAGTGTGGATGGATGGAGAGGAGTGAATGAGAGGCTTCCATTTCACAAGTTCTCTCAGGAAATGGAAGACAGCCGCTCGCTTGTGAGGCCGTTTCATTCCCTTTTCCACCACACCAACTGAACACAAACCACTGCACCGTATCACACACACACACACACACACACACACACACACACACACACACATTAACAAGCCTAAACCCTCCACAGCCATGTCATCAGCCTCCTCTCTGTTCTTCTCTTGCCAAAACACTGTCGCACAACACGCACACACACACACACACACACACACACACACACACACACACACACACACACACACACCTCACTGAAAGCCAAGTGTGTAATTGTGAGGACAGCATCTCGAGCATTTTCACCCCTCGCTGGCTAATCATTTTTTTTTGCACTTCAGCAGATCTGCAGCTGGCTGCCCTGAACTGCACAGCTGCACCCAGCTGAAGCCTGCATTTCCTCCTGGATGTTTCCTCCACTACGAACCAGCGCAGCAGCGTGGACTTCAAACTGGGAATGATGTGCGACTCGCATGCACAAGAGCAGGACGGACGCCAAGTTGGACAAATGGCAGGCGGGTTAAACCAGGGCCACCTCAGTGGCTGCACACAATCTGGCAATGCAACGTTTGTGCAGCCTGATGAGAAACAGCACAGAGAAACAAGCAGGAAATACAGCAGTGGAACCATCAGCCAGTCTGACTCTCAAACTTCTGCATCCACTATTTCATTTTATCTTATTCTTATTATTCTATACATGGGCGACAAGGTGGTGTAGTGTAGCACTGTCACCTCACAGCAAGAAGGCTGTGGGTTCAATTCTTGGTCCTTTCTGTGTGGTAGTTTGCATGTTCTCCCTGTGTCTGCTGGGTTCTCTCCAGGTTCTCCCTGTGTCTACTGAGTTCTCTAGGTTCTCCCTGTGTCTGCCGAGTTCTCTCCAGGTTCTCCCTGTGTCTGCTGGGTTCTCTCCAGGTTCTCCCTGTGTCTGCTGGGTGTTTTCCAGGTTCTCCCTGTGTCTACTTGGTTCTCTGCAGGTTCTCCCTGTGTCTGCTGGGTGTTCTCCAGGTTCTCCCTGTGTCTGCTGGGTTCTCTCCAGGTTCTCCCTGTGTCTACTTGGTTCTCTCCAGGTTATCCCTGTGTCTGCTGGGTTCTCTCCAGGTTCTCCCTGTGTCTGCTGGGTGTTCTCCAGTTCTCCCTGTGTCTGCTGAGTTCTCTCCAGGTTCTCCCTGTGTCTGCAGGGTGTTCTCCAGGTTCTCCCTGTGTCTGCCGGGTTCTCTCCAGGTTCTCCCTGTGTCTGCCGGGTTCTCTCCAGGTTCTCCCTGTGTGTGCCTGGTGTTCTCCAGGTTCTCCCTGTGTCTGCTGGGTTCTCTCCAGGTTCTCCAGCTTCCTCCCACACTCCAAAAGTGAGCTGAAGCTGACAGATTCAGTTAAGTCGTTGCACAAAAGATGGGGAGTGTACAGGTGAAGTGCAGGAAGAGGAACTGAAAAATCGAAGGCAAAATTGAAAAGCCTTTATTTTGGCGTGGCTACACAGATGCATGTGAGGTCAATTAGGAACTCTAGATCTATGTGCCCTAATAAAGTGGCCACTGGTCCAGGGTGGCACCCTGCCTTCACCCAGTGACAGCTGGGAGAGACTCCAGCAGACCCCCCCACACCCTGAGAGCAGGAAGAAGAGGGGATTGAAGATGGATGGATGGATGGATGGATGGATGGATGGATGGATGGATGGATGTTCTATATGTCAGGGTCTAACAGCAGTACAGGCAGCAGAGACAAACAGGAGCTCCGTACCTGGCTGGAGATGAGGTCCTCACACACCGACAGCGCCATCTGGATGGCGTTGGGCTTGTGCGTGACGGAGATGGCGGTCAGCTTGAACTTGTCCCTGCCGTACACCTGGTTGGCCTGGTTCACCGCATCCTTGAACACCTGCTCGTAGCGCTTCTGGCTCAGCACGGCGCCGATGTTGACGATCTTGGGCTCGCAGGCGGCTCGCGCCACGGAGCCCGAGAGCAGCAGCGCCAGCAGGAGGACACCCATGGCGGGACCGACCGAGCCCGCAACGGTCCGCCCCGGTCCGGTCGGCGACGGTCCGGTCGCTTCCCTCCCCGGCGGCGGCGGTGGGTTCGGCTGGAGCGGTTTTCCCGGCACGGCTCGGCTCGGCTCGGCACGGCACGGGGTTTAGATCGCGCGCGACTGCGGGACGAGATCCAGGTGGGCGGCGAGTGAACGACGGAAGGAAAAAAAGAAAGGAAGAATGGAGGAGGAGAGGGGGATGGACGAGTGGGCGCTGCGGAGGAATGCAGGCGGTGATGGGGGGCAGCAGGCTGACAGACCACCGCACTGCCCTGCTTCTCTCCTCCTCTTCCTCCTCCTCTTCCTCTCTGCAGAGCTCTCCAAGTGCGACGGTCCAGTCCGGGTCCAGTCCGGGTTCGGGTTCGGGTTCGGGTGGATGCTGCTGGGTGGTGGTGGTGGTGGTGTAGGGGGGCGGGAGGCGGCGCTGCTTTCAGCCGCTGCAGCGAGCTCGGGAGGCGGACTGGACACAGCCGCTGCGGCGCTGCTGTCTGCTCGCTCGCTCTGTGTGTGTGTGTGTGTGTGTGTGTGTGTGTGTGTGTGTGTGTGTGTGTGTGTGTGTGTGTGTGTGTGTTGGGAGGGGAGAGGGGGGCTGCTGTCCTTGGTGCTGACAGCTGTGCATGCGCGCTACGGCAGTGCTGCGCGCTCCCGTCGTATTGGCTTTTTTTGCGAGCGCGTTGGCGTTGTGCTTCAGTTGCTGCTGCGGCTGCTGCGGCTGCTGCTTCAGCTACTGTTGCTGCTGCTGCTGTTGCTGCTTCAGTTGCTGCTGCTTCTGCTGCTGCTGCTGCTGCTGCTGCGCTGCGGCTGCTTCAGCTGAATGGTGGTGGTGATGGTGGTGATGGTGGTGGTGCTGGAGACACCTGAGTAGAACGCTGGAGCATGACGCTGGAGCAAGTGCGTTTGTCTCTAGCATGAAAAATGAATACGCCTGCTCAAGCAGAACACACACACACACACGTGCGCTGGCACAGAACACACACACACACAATGGGATGCTTGCCGTGATGGAACATGAAAGGGCCGATCGAGTGAGTTCATACCTGGTGGGCACGAGTAGCGCTGCAATATTAAAGGTTCCCAAAAGGCAGAGGAGACACAACCATAAGTCGCTTTGCCGCTTGCTTCTCTGCACCAGTGTTTCTCAAGTGGTGGGTCGCGGCCCAGAAATGGGTCTCTGCAGAACTGTTTGGATTGGATGGCAGCTCTGTGGGCAGTTTCGCCGCTGTTCCATTGATGTAGAAGCAAACTTGAATTGATTGAATTGATGTCTGTAGTTTTGGTCTGGTCTGGATCTCGCTACTCTCAGTCTGGAGAAGGTCTTGGTCTGGGTTGGTTGCTGCCATCTGGGCTACAACGCTACCTGTGATTGGATTCTGCCCATGAACTCCAGCGACACCTGCTGAGGGCAGAGGGACAGACGGAGAGTTGATAGTTTGAAGCATCTCTGGGTGCAGCAAGGCAGCAGAGCAGCAGCAGCAGCAGCAGCAGCAGCAGCAGCAGCCTCCTGGTTACCGTGGAAACAGGACTTCTCTTTTCTCTTCCTTGTTGTTGCAACGCACGCGAGCGCACAGACAAGTTGCGCCGAGGCAACGGCGGTCGGCAAACACACAGCGAGAGACGTCAGGATGGATCCTTTATGAAGGGATGTGGCACCACCAGATGTTTCATCACCAAGAAGCAGCGTTCATCTTGGCTCTGGTCTAGCTATTTTACCCTCATTATTGGGTGATCTTCAAAAAATGTTCTTCCCTGCCAGGTTCAGTCTTGTGTGCTCATCTCCGCTGCTCGTATCAACAAAAGCTGAAAAATGTCAACTCTCTCTGGGGGCTCTGAAGCCCCTCCCCACTCTGCCAACAGTCACCACCTCTGTGTTTCTAGGTGCTGATACATTAGTCGCATGGTGCCAGAAATCAACAGCTTGTCGCGTGCTGGCTGCAGCGCCCTCCTCACCTTCCCAAAAAAACGGAACAATTCAGGCTAAAATGCAGCCAGTCAGGCTCCACTCAACTTTGCCACCAGCTCCAAACTGCCTGATGTCGTCTCAGAGACGTCAATACAGCTTTAGAAAGCAAGAACATTTGCTCGTTGCGTTGGTGATCAGTGTTTGAAGAGTGAAGATGACATCTAGCCACAGTGATGAGAAGGTCAACTAGATGATATCATTGTTGATTCAATACAAATGAAATAGGACGGCTTGAATGTTTCATTGAAGTGAAGAATCGACTTTGGTTCTTGAAAGACTATGAAGGTCCGTCAGAGAAATGTGCAACACTGAGGTCTCGTTTCCTTGGGTGTCAATATTTATGATACTTTATGGACTTGGTATTGCATTGAACAGTAAGCTCTGTGACCTCTGACCTCACTGCTGAGTCGCTGTATATCCTCCTGCTATTGTCAGCCAGCAGTGTGTTCTCCAGCTGCACAACACGCCGCTCTGAAACCACCTGAGCGGAATTCACTGTGTTCGCCACCACGCTCATCCTGCCGCCGCCGCCGCCGCCGCCGCTAAGCTGTGCCTGCGCTCCGAGGTGTAAAGTATTTAGCACGGCAGTTAGCAGTGTGAGCCGCGCAGACCAGCGCAGCCGCTGCATGAATCAGCTGCGACGGCATCCAGAGGAACAAATGGCTCTGCTGCGGCCCACTGTCACACTCCACCTCCTGCTGCTGCTGCTGCTGCTGCTGCTGCTGCTCTGAATGACCCCCCCCACCACCACCACCACCGCCACGGGGCCACTCATTGGACGGCCGTGACTCTGATTAAATGAGTTGACGGAGCCGCTGCCCATTCTTCAACGGCTCGCACGTCAATACGAGCCGCAGCCAATCTGCTGCTGCTGCTGCTGTGCTTATGTAAGCAGTTAGCTGCTCGTTTGCCATGGGGGAGGGGCAGAGAGTCGGGGTGGGGGGGGCGTAGGGTAGGAACAATTCAAGTGCTGAAACTAAAGATGGTGAAACTGACACAGCGAAGATTTGCTCCATCACACTGTAGGGTGGAGTTTTTACACCACTGTGAAAAAAGATCCAGCGTCACTTCACTGGTCTAAAGAAATAATAACATAGTCATAACGTTCCAACGTGGAGTGAGTGTTTCCTCCAGGACCTCAGCTGTGAGAGCAGGGATCAGGTTTCCGTTGGCACCAGGATCCTCTTGTGTGGACTCGTGTTTGTGAATTTGCATCGTTTCCACACATGCAGCTGTTTTCGCCAACAAAGGTGCATTAGGCAGTGGTACTGTGTTTGGCCCATGCTGGCCACCGTAAAACAGGTCCAGTATAAATCACAGAAGATACTATATTGCCATCATTTGGTTTAAAATACTTGTGCTTGCTTGCTTGGTGTGCCACAGGATTTTGATGTGAAAAATGTGCCGAGGCTCAAAAACTGGCATCACTGCAGCTACACAACACACTTGCGTGGCGCTCGGCCGGGACTCGCACTCGTGCATGCACACACACACACGCTCATTGCTCACGAGCGCACTCTCAGAGTTCGCACTTGGAGTTCACTCGCCCACACAGAAGTAATGCACATCCATGTTCCGCCCACACGCTACTGGCTGAGCCAGGAGACACACGCTGGCCCAGTCTGCCGGGCCGGTTCTAAAGCAGCCCAGGCTCAGTTCCAAACGTTTTCTCGCTAGTTTGACGCAATGGCTGCTCACTTAGTGTTTAGACCGGGAGGGCCAGCTGTTTGACTGGGTTCTACAGTGTGCCAGAGGGGGGTAGCGGAGCAGCAGCAGATGGATGGAGAGTTCTGGTGAGCCACCTCATAGGAGGAAACAATCTATCCTGGGATATCATGGAGAAAACATGTTGCTGTAATGTCAATGGAAAATGAAGCAAAGCAAAGCTGCAACCACATCAGTGTCTTGGAAGCCCCACCAGGGTGTTCAGCTCTTAGAACCACCCAGAACCACCCAGAACCACCCAGAACCTCCTAGAACCTCCTAGAACCTCCTACAACCATCTAGAACCATCTAGAACCACCCTAGACCACCAGGGTGTTTAGCTCTTAGAACCACCCAGAACCACCCAGAACCTCCTAGAACCATCTAGAACCATCTAGAACCACCCTAGACCACCAGGGTGTTTAGCTCTTAGAACCACCCAGAACCACCCAGAACCACCTAGAACCATCTAGAACCACCCTCGACCACCAGGGTGTTTAGCTCTTAGAACCACCCAGAACCACCCAGAACCTCCTAGAACCATCTAGAACCATCTAGAACCACCCTAGACCACCAGGGTGTTTAGCTCTTAGAACCACCCAGAACCACCCAGAACCTCCTAGAACCATCTAGAACCATCTAGAACCACCCTAGACCACCAGGGTGTTTAGCTCTTAGAACCACCCAGAACCACTTACAACCATCCAGAATCAGAACAGGTCCAGTTGCCCCAACGGAACCGTGTCACTTCAACATTGTTTCATGGGATCCCAGCCTTATCTTTTATTTCACTATCATCATCATCATCATCAGCAGCAGCAGCAGCAGCAGCAGCAGCAGCAGCAGCAGCAGCGGCTGCCGCCGTTGGACCTTGGGACTCACACACTCACCACAATGGCCTTTTATAGGACACGCTTGTACATATGAAATTGGTGCTACTGCAATGCAGGGAAACCTTGACCTGGTTTTGGTTTTCAGTGCAGTGGAAGGAAGGTGGCTTCACTTCAAATCTGCTCTTCACAAAAACTGCAACTACAACTTTGGTGAGCCGCCTCATAGGAGGAAACAGTCTATCATGGGATATAATGTTGCTTTAATGTCAATGTAAAATGAAGCAAAGCAAAGTCAATGGTCCGCATATGAAACCCAGGCTGGAGTTTGCCCAGGCCTGGTTTAGGATGAAAATTGACTTTGGAAAAAATGCACACACAGTGAAGATTGGATCTGATATATAACCCACGTCTGCATCTTTTCCCATTTTTTATTGTTACCTCATGTATTTTGACTTTTTAAATTGATTTTGGATACTGCTGAAGGAACGATGCATCGGCTGGATGGCGTGTTTAATTTCCTAGTACACGTTGCAGTGCCTGGGAAGACGATCCACCTCACAGTCATTCCATGAGGGGAGTTTTTCTTCCTCTCAACAAGGAGGACAAACACTACATGATAATTAACGAGGCATATGTTCCACACGCAGCTTTTAAATCGCCTCCTTCACTGACGCTGATTCTCTCTAAGAGACGACGTCGGTGCTCATCATCATCATCATCATCATCATCCAGGAGTGCAGTGGCTGTAGCCGCTGCTGTGGCCAATCACACTGCAGCACTTTATCCAGCCGTGTTGCAGCCGCTGAAGCGTGTTGGCGAACGCGCTAACGCACTAATGCAGCGGCGTGTGCATGATGTGTAAAACACATGGAGGAGTATAAAGGCGTGCGAGGGCGAGCAGACTGCACGATTGTTAAACACGGCCAGTGAGCGCTCAGCGCTAGTTATGCTAACAGAGGCTGCGAGCGCACGTTGAGCCGCACCAGGACTTGTTGAGCGCCAACAAAACCACAATTCCAAACCTTTGAAGGCCTCGTCCTCCAGCCACGAAACACCGTGGTGGAGGGAAGGAGGGAAATATCCGATCAAGTGAAGAAGAGCCGAGAGACCACGGGCACTGGCTTGACTGCAGACCTGATACACCTGTGCTCACAGGTTGGTTGATGGAGAGCTGAGTGGAGAGCAAACTGTGGACTGGAAGTGGGAAGGACCTGGACTAGTGGGCCACCGTGGGGACAAGAAGGGAAGGAAGAAGCAGCGGAGCTGTGGGACATCTGAAATACAGAGAAACAATGCAAAGACCTGCAGCAAGGAGGCAACGATGGAAGGAACTACTGGCCGAGCCCCTTTTAGCAGGAATTCTTTCCACTGTTCAGGTCACAAACACAAACACATCAACCAGTTGTTAAAGTCCGGGTTCACACATTAACAATGGCTTCAAACAACCTGACATTATTGAAGGAGGAGGAGGAGAAGGAGGAGGAAGAGAGGAGAAGAAGAAGAAGAAGAAGAAGAAGAAGAAGAAGAAGAAGAGGAAGAAGAAGAAGAAGAAGAGGCCAGATGTGCAGCGGGTGTCACAATCTATAGAGAGATTAGCATCACGTAGCATCTGCTGCTCCGCTGCTTCCACCCTCATCTAAACATTAGGAAGTTTCAGTGGCACAAGAGACGCACTGCCGCCTGTCAACGCATCCCGGGTGTTTTGTCCACGGGAAGAAAGAGGTTGCGTCCCGCCAGCTGGAGCAGAGCAGAGCAGAGTCTGGAGGGTCTGGAGAGTCTGGAGAGTCTGGAGGGTCTGGAGAGTCTGGAGGGTCTGGAGACTGGAGTGTCTGGAGGGTCTGGAGGGTCTGGAGAGTGGCTGGACGGCTGCTGTGCAGATGGATGGATGGATGTGTGATGTGTTTCTCATGTCGTGTCAAGTCCTGCCATGAATTATCCACACGCTCCGTCCTCGTCCTCCTCCTCCTCCTCCTCTTCCTCCCAGCCTGAAGTATTCATGCGGAGGAGAACAACAGCAGCTCCAGCAGCCTGAGAGCCGGAACGCTGAGGAGCCTGGCGGGAGCTCCGGGAATGTGACGGTGACGAGGGGCAATCAAGATGGATCACTTCAGACATAGAGAGGGGGGGGGGGCTCTGGGCTGGGGGTGGAGCTCCTCTAATTGAGGAGGTTCTTCTTCCGCTCAGTCAAGAGAGAGTTAAGAAGCATCTGAAAAAGGAAGAGCCGAGCTGGTTGATGTGGTGTTGAGAGGCAGCTGGGTGACATCACGAAGGGATGGAACTGGCAGGACACACAGTCTGAACACTCACTGCTCTCACTGCTTTAATGTTTCACCGTCAGTTGAGCCGCACAGCTTCGCAGTGACACAATCAAAGGTTCATTCATTCATTATAAAACATGAAGAGGAACAAACGGACGACTCCCCTCTTCCACTTTTCATCACCGTTCTTTGAATTCCCCCCTTTGAACAGATGAAGGGGACATAAATGATGCATCATTTGTTGGGTGGCGTCACAGATGGGCACCACCGAAGAAGAACAAACAATGTTGTGGGTTTTGGTTTTTTTAAGAATCTTTTTATCGCCAAGACAATGTTGCAGGGGATTCTGTGCTGATCTAACAGGAAGTAGGAGAGTGCTAACAGGAAGTAGGAGAGTGCTAACAGGAAGTAGGAGAGTGATAACAGGAAGCAGGAGAGTGCTAACAGGAAGTAGGAGAGTGCTAACAGGAAGCAGGAGAGTGCTAACAGGAAGCAGGAGAGTGCTGGCAACACAGCAGTGGAGTTTTTGGTCCAACCCCAAAGCTTCACTTCTCTGGAGCGACAAATCAAAAACAAAATGATGTATGTACACATATCACAATTAATAATGAGTAATAATGAAATGTAGATCATTTTATATATATATGGACACCCTGGTGGGGCTTCAAAGACACTGATTTGGTTGCAACTTTGCTTTGCTTCATTTTCCATTGACATTACAGCAACATGTCTTCTCCATGATATCCCAGGATAGATTGTTTCCTCCTATGAGGTGGCTCACCAGAACACTGCATCCATCTGCTGCTGCTCCGCTACCCCCCCCCACACTGTAGAACCCAGTGTGGCCCCAGCAGTCAGTTTGCCCACCTCTGGCTTAGGTTTAGGCTTAGGGTTGGGGGAGGATGAAGGTCAGGGGCTCCTTCTTCTCATCATGTGAGTGCTTGGGTTCCCTTGATGGAAGGCATCACTTCTTGAAGACCACCTGGATGCCTGAGAACCTTCACAGAGCAGTGTTGCAGTGAGCTCAGTAGAAGAAGAAGAGGAAGGAGGAAGCAGTCCTGGTGGTCTAGGACAGCACGAGCACCAGGACGGGGACGATCACGTAGAGGAGGCAGCCGAGCAGCAGCAACAGCAGAATCACCCGCAGTCCTTTCAGCGTCCAGGGGGGGGCGTCCACGCAGCAGCCCAGCAGCTTGTGGAGCAGCGAGGCGGAGTGGGCCCCCGGCTCTGGGCTGGTGATGGTGATGGGGACGTCTAGGTGGTCCAACCTGAGGTTGGTGGTCCTCCTGCAGAAGGGGCAGCGCAGCAGCTCCTCCTGCCTCGCTATGGCGAGCAGGCAGCGGCGGCAGAGCGTGTGGCCGCAGCCCGGCAGCATGGCGGGACGCTGCTGCGGCTCCAAGGCCTCGCTGCAGATGGGGCATTCTGGGAGATCCTGGGGTTCTGCTGGACCCAACAGCTGCTGCTCCTGCTCCGCTGCTCCGCCAGCGCTCGTCTCCTCGGCCATCGTCCGTCGAAAAACACGCGCTGAAAAACTGTTTCCTTGCTTGTCGAACGCTGGCGTTCCCACCAGCGTTCCCACCAGCATTCCCCCCAGCGTTCCCACCAGCGTTCCAGCCATCCTCCATTGAACTGGCCCTGAAGATGATTTTCAGCGCTACACAAAGCTTTTCTCAGCAGTTCTGCAGGTGAAAAATGAGCAAAAGCAAGAGCAACCACATCACAGCCACGCACGCGGAGCTATTGTGTTTCTGGCGCACATCACAACAGTGGGAAGAGCGCAGGGGAAAAGAATGCATCATGGAATCACGTGTGGAGGGGCGAGAAGAGAAGCTTCATCTATTATTCAAGCGTCCTGCTGCGCTAATAAGTCTCTGATGGCTGCTTGTTTGACTGGCTGGAGGTTTAAACAGGGGTGCACACACACACACACACACACACACACACACACCAAGGCTAAGCTTACTGTAAACACAGTGGTAAAAGGTCCTGATCTAATCTTCAGTCTCCGCATCATTGAAGCGCCGGCTGGTAGTAAAACAGTCGCTGCCATGTTTACAGGCAAAGGAAAACAAACAAACCAACACACGATTCAAAATCCTCGCATTGCATTTCTTTCTCATTTGCAGCCACACTTTTAAAAAGTCGCCTGTCATCAGTTGGATGGATTCATTCTTGCATAAAGTGGAAAACAAGAAGATATAAAAATACACAGTTTTTCTATATCTGGGTCAATAATTCCCTCTGCATGTCGCTTGTCTGAAGCAGAACAACGTTTCAACATGTGTCTCTAAAGGGGTAAAACGTACACATATATATATATATATATATATATATATATATATATATATAGCTGCTAATGATAGATCAGTGTCCATTCAGTATGGAAAGTGTCCCTTGAACGTCCACTGGGCTGGGAATTGCGCTGCCCCCTGGTTGTGTAACCTGGAAGGGCAGCGTCAACGTCTTTGAAATGACTCACAGTGGCTTTGGGGACAAAATGCTGAACGCAGAAAAATAAAAAGAAGATGAGGTGAGGAAGGAGCGGCGGCGCCTTTTTATTTCTTCACCACTGACGATGAAACTGTTCCTGGACTCTGGCTGCCGCTCCGGCCCTCGCTGGAGCTTTGTACCACCGTCATCGGTCAACGCAACCATCGGTCCCATCAGTCAGTCTGACAACACCACAACAGTCTCTAGACCCGGGTGGGCAAACTGTTGACCGGTGAGAGGAAACCATCTATCATGGGATATAATGTAGAAAACATGTTGCTTTCATGTCAATGGAAAACCAAGCAAAGCAACGTTGCAACCAAATCAGTGTCTTTGAAGCCCTGCAGTGTTTATCTCTTAGAAGCACCTAGAACCACTTCAGAACCAATCAGAACCACACAGAACCACCTACAACCCAACAGGTGTTGAGCTCTTTATTGAAATGACTCTGGAAACACTGCAAACATGGAGGATATACATCTGTTTAATGATTGACTGACTGTTAATATCATTTCTCCAAGTATCAGCGGGCCGCATTTAAAAGCTTAATGGGCCGCATATGGGCCCCCGAGCCCCCCGAGCCTTAGTTTGCACACACCGCAGTCGACGCGGCTTTGATTGCGTACGAGCTGCTGCATCTGAAGGCTGCGATGGTCCTCCTGGTCCGGCTGACTGAGCCAGGAGTCCTCCCAATTCCCCCCAGCCTCTTTAAACTTTTAATAACTGCCGAGCATTAAGGCCGCCGCCGCCACCGCCGTGCACTCAGCATCGGACGCTTTTACTTTGAACATCCATTTGGTTGAATGAGACGCTCGATGGAGCTGCCGTTCACCGCCTTTTCACTCACATGTTTAAAACATTTTTCTTTTAAACATGGAAGTCTTGCACATATGCAAAAATTTACATAGACGCCGTGTAATGCTGGTGAACTCCCACCAGGGGGACGAGGAAATTCCTTCTTTCACTGCTTTAAAATGTCAAGGCCTGGGAGTCAACGCTTTGTGATGTCACAAAGGGCACCTATACCTCATCCAGGAATGAAAATCAATGACAGCTGCTTTTTGGAGATACCTATCTGTCTATCCATCCATCTATCCATCCATCTATCCATCTATCTCTCTATCTATATATCTCTATCTATCTATCTATCTATCTATCTATCTATCTATCTATCTATCCATCCATCTATCTATCTCTCTCTCTATCTATCTACAGTGTTTGATGATGACACAGGAGCCACATGAGAAAGATGTGAGGATGAGATTTGGGATCCTGAGACTGAGACTGAGACTGATGCTACAGGCTACAGTGCTGCTAACCTGAACTTCTGGCACCTACATTCATTTAATTCAATTTCATTTCATTTAAAAAAAAAGAAAAAGGATGAAAAGGGAAGTCTTGGCACCTCTTTACCAAGGTGTTGTTCTCTTGGTTGGCTCCCTGACAGAAGCACAGTGCAAAATTGCTCACAGGTAAAGCTCAGAAAAGAATCTCTTTGTGTTTTGAAATGTAGCGAAGAGCTAGCTGGCTAAGAGAGGTCCAGGCAGGTGAAGACAGTGGCAGGGATCCACAGTCTTCCACCAGGCGAGTGGGCCCTGACCCGACATCATCTCCTGCTGCTGTGGCCCGTCCGGGTCAGAATTCCAGAGTGTCCCGCTGGTACTGCAGCCGCGGGCTGTTCTTGCTGTAGAACTGACTGAACCAGCGCCGGTGCTTCTGGATGGCTGAGTCCTCCTTCACCAGGAGAGGCTTGGCGATGTACGTCTTGTTGTTCCAGATCATCACGTCCCGCTCAAACTGCACCAGAGGAGAAGAAGGAGGGCAGAGGACGGAGGAAAGATGAGTTTGTCGTCTGGATCTGATGAAACCAAAGAGTCTCTGAGCCCTCGATGAAGAAGAGGGAGAAGAGTTGGGGGAACAGGAACGACTCATTCAGTGGTGGAGTCTAGTTTATTCTAGTTCTATACTCTGACTTCTTTCCCTCCTCTCAGCCTTCTGTCCATCAGCAGCAGCTGCTTCTAAACGTCACTAAACCAGCGCCACCATCAGGCTCAGTAATGCATCCAGAAGAAGAAGAAGAAGACTGATGATGTCATTGTCAATGTGAATGTATTGTAAGCATCACAAGATATATATATGTATAAATATAAGGTATATCATTTACAGCTGACCAACAGAAAAAAACTTTTGCACAACAATATTCTGAGCGACTGTTGAAACTGGGTTGCTTCCCTGAACGCTGCCTGCTTCTATTCAGAAAAAAAAAAAATTAACAAGTAATTAACACATTTAATGAGGCTATTCACACGCTCCCAGCCACTGTGTTGTGTTACTTCTGGTGTAAATGACGCGGCAGAATGAAAGGAACGAGGCGGCGATGATCCTTACACACCGCACAAACTCCCAGGCAGAAAAGTGCAACGGATGAAAAAAGAAAAACCTGTTCAATTCCCTACAACTCAAGGCACTTTTAGCGACGCTTGAATGATTGTAAAGGGTTGTGTGACTGTGGCCAGGAGGTGGCGCACCTGGATGCTCTCCACTTTGAGGATGAAGTTGGGGATGACTTGAGGGATGCTGGCCTGGTAGAACATGGTGTGAGTGACGCACTGCAGCAGCGGCTCCACCGGGGTCACGCAGTGCATCATGACACCGCGGCCCAGGAAGCTGTGGTTGAACAGCAGGTAGACCAGACCTGGACCCACCTGGAGGGCGACAACAGCCAGTAGCAGTTAGCATTCTGACAAACAGCGGGACTTCTAGCAAGCAGCAATATGCAGGTTAGACTGTTGGGTAGCGGAGCAGCAGCAGATGGATGGAGGTGGAGGGAGGCTTCTGCTGAGCTGTGGAGCTGTTCAATCACCTGCAGTCAACACGGATTTGACTGCATGCAAGCTGCTGCATCTGGACATCAAAGGGGAAAATGTTTCGCTCGACCACGCTCTTGCTCTCTGATTGGCTGGAAACATGTCACATGGGAAGAGATGCCTTCAGGGTTCCTTTGTAACTCAGACCAACTCTCCAGACGCTCAGATGATTGACAGGTCCACTTGGCATCGTTGATGCTGCATCGTACCGAGGGCCAAACTATCATACAAACGCAACAATCACAGCACGCCTGGCAACCCTGCCTGGCAACCCAGCCTGTATGTGGGATGACGCTCCTCCAGGACTTCCACGTCATCGTGCATCCGAGCACAATTAGCCTCAATGACTCAAAGCGCAGATTAATGACAGCGTTCCGAGGGAAGAAGGTGTCAGCGGCTCGGCTTTTGTTCTGGCAGCTCGCCGCCCGACCGCGAGTGTGAAAAGCCACAGTTAACGAGGGCGACGACTTCCTGCGCCTGCAGTGCTGCGGCAGCGCCGAGCTCCCCGGCTCATGACCCCGTTAGAGGGAAACTGAGCCTGCGGTGAGGAGTTGGTGAGGAAGAGGTGAAAATGGCGCCAAGAGCGGAGAAGGAAGAGATGACAGGGCAGTGGCGCCCCCTGTGGGTGAGAGCTGGGGATGGCGAGACAGAACAATAGCTCCAATGTGTTGATTGCCATGAAATAAAGGATCAAAGGGAGAGCGACTGGAAAAAGGGGGCGTCGCCACGCAGCGGCACGACCTTCACCGTACCTGTCTGGCAACGACGCTGACGTCCAGCAGGGGCCAGCGGAGGCCAAACACAGTCAGAGCGTGTTTGACGTACATGTTGGAGCAGTGCTGAGTGGGTTCTGACTCCGGCTCCCACTGGACCTGCAGCAGAGAGACGGGTGCAAACACACAGCGTCAGTCCGTCAGCTTCCTGCAGGGAACACAGCGCAGGTTCAAATTCCCACAGCTATGATGATGACTGCTTGCAGATGAAGAGCCACACAGCAAGCGCAGACTGTCAAGATCCCTCTGAGGTGGAGCCAGTTTGGCTTCGCCGCCGCCGCCGCCTGGCCATGTGCGTGTTTGCATCCTTACGTTCCAGTCGTGCCGCAGAAACTCCCAGGTTTTGCTGTTGGTGTAGCGCAGGTCGACTCCGCTGATCATGCCGGGAGTGTGCAGGTGAGCCAGGTGAGCGATGTCCGCTGCATTCTCAGGTATCTCCTGTTGAGGGCGCAGGTCACAGCGGAGAGAATCAAGGTTTAAACATGCGGAGGAAAAAAAGCTGCTTTCAAGGCCCAGTGTGCAACTTCTGAAAAGCTAAAACAATGGAGTTTTCTTTGGACTGGAGCGTTCCTCTGAACATTAAGACTGGGTCGCCTTGCACCACCACATTTTTCCCAGGAGCTCAGAATCCAGATGTGCTCAGGGAAACCCCAGAGCTCGTGACAGGCGTGAGATCCAGTGGGAGAGGAGAAAACTCCTGATACAGAAGCAATATTCCCAGATGCTGCGTCTGCTTCCCTCCACTCACCTGGATGTGAGAGTTGATGAAGTGTTCGGTTCTGCCCCTGTAGACCCACTCTCCCCTGGTGACCTCGGGCTGCTCCGGTACCAGCCACTCGGGCTCGGTGCCATCGCAGTGGTACCAGACGTAGATCTGACCGTTGACCTCGCGGCTCGTCCAGTGTCGAGCTCTGGCGACGTCCGGAACTGAATCCGAAAGAAGGGAGCCAATCAGAAGAAAGCTATGTATGACCTCACAGAGGCAGCACTGTTGGTTTTTAACGTGTACTTCAATTTTAGCAAAGCTATGAACAGAATGCAAACTAAACGCACCATCTTCTCCTTCACAGTACTGACAGGGCAAAGCTAATCAACACTGACTTCTAGAATATAGAACACAATAGAATAGATTCACTTCACTGATCACAGAGTGGGAAACTACGCTGTTGCAGCACTAAAAACAACACAAAAATTAAACTAATCCGTATTAACAGTTGAACTGACTGCAAATGAGAGAAAATATTTCCCAGCTTTTAGGTTTGATGTTAGAAAAATGGGATATTTTCTTTCTTTGCACCAGCAGTGGAGGCCGACAGGGCAGCTCAACCTCTGCCGCTCTGTTGTCTTCCTACTAAGGTGAACAAACTACCAGAGAGGAAGAAGGATGCAGATTGTCGTACTTTTTTCTGCGTAGGGAATCTTCATACACTTTCCGTCGTCCCCTCGAAACTGCCATCCGTGGAAGGGGCACTCGATGCAGTTCCCCACCACCCGTCCTCCCACGGCCAGGTTGGCCCCCAGGTGAGGGCAGTAGGCGTCCAGCACGGAGGACTTCCCCTCCTGGTCCCTGAACACCACCACCTGTTGGCCTGCACACAGGAGGGACAGTCAGTCAGCTGGAGGAAGTCAACATAATCTCCACTGAAGATTCCAAGAAGCAAAGCGAGTGAAACCAAACACTCAGTGTCTCTGTGAAGGTTCACCAGCTGTGTTTCCATGGTCCTAGAACTGGAGAGGAACATCGCTAAAGTCTCATGGAAACACGTCAGCGGACGAGGTCACGTGACCAGTTGACTGACCTGTGAAAATGGTGCGTTATGATTGGATGGAGGAGGAGACGGAATATTTTTTTACAAGTCATCATCAGAGAGGAAGACTGTGGTGGAGAACATGAAGATAGAGCTCAGCTGGTGCCTCTGCAGCTCCAGGCGGCTCTGGAACTGCAGATACAGCCCGGTCTGAGCCAACAGACAGTCAGCACCTTCATCGACCTCCCCCACTGTACCTACTGTACTTGGCATCACCTGTGGACGACCTACATCTTCTCCTGAAATAGCTCCGCGCTCTGCAGAGTGAAACCGGATGAGTGGAGCCTCCAGGAAATCCAAGTGAAGACATTTATTGAGCTGACGTTTAACGCAGCACTGCAACACTATATGTGTCATCACCAACTCTGACCTCTGACCCACGGTCTGATACATGGGCAGCAGCAGCAGCAGAAGACCATGACTGAACATTTGAGTCTGTTTAAATATTGTGAGAGTTTTGTTGTTGTTGTTCACCAAGCAACTGACTCTGACCTGGCTGACACTCAACTACTGCTCTCTCTCCCTCTCTATCTATCTACATGACCTCTGACCTCTGGAGTCTGGATCTGCTCCAGGTTTTTTCCCCACCACGGGGGAGTTTTTCCTGCCCACTGTCGCCCCCTGCTGCTCATGGCGACAGGCTGGTTTTCCTCTGATTGCACAAAGAAGCTCTGAGACGCCTTTGGTTGCGATTTAGCGCCGTAATAATAAAATGTGATCGATTGATTGGACTCTGCTGCCACGCGGCTCAGCCAGCGAGGTTGAAGGCAGGCGAGCAGCAGTCACACCAGGCTGGCAGAATTTGAAACGTGCTGTAAGTGGATGACTGCAGGTCGACATTCATTCACAGCGGGAGCGCAGACGCTCGGGGAGAAGAGGGTGAAACTGAAGACGAGTGGATGGAGTAGGCAGCAGCAGCTGAAGACATGAAGGATGCAATGTTCAAAACTAAACTGCAGCGTCATGAAAACACAGCTCTGCTATATTAATAAGCCTTTACCATCCTGCAGTTAAAAAGAAACCAGCAGGGGCTCTGAGTCGTTTGCTCCCATCAGGGTTCAAGCAGTGGTCCATGTAGTGGCTGCAGGAGATCCATGCAACACAGGAGCAAACAGAAGCCTCGGTACTGCTGGTCAATGTTCACTCTGCACTCCTGCTCTTTGCACTTCCAAGGCCTTGAAAATGAGACAAAACCAAGCGGGTTCTGGCCCACAAACTAGTTCTGAAAAAAGTTCCCCTTTGCATGTTTCCAGCTCCCCGGTAAGAAGAGTCGCTGTTGGCACAGTGTTTGTGTTGTATGAACTCAAAGGCAGCACAGCAGGAAGACAGTTGAATGAGAGGTCAGTTTGTATGAAGACGAGCCGGCAGGCGGTGACCCGGTGAGACGGTGAGACTGGGTCAGAGCAGGAGGAGAGTCGAGTATCAGAGAGAGAGAGACATAAAAAGAAACCTGGCCGTCGGTCCAAAGGCAGCAGGAAGAAGTGGTGGTGGAGACAGAAGGCCGAGAGCACCGAGTCAGTCTGACTGCCAGGAAACCAGCAAGCAGATCACTGCAGAAACTCCCATCAGAGAGAGAGAGAGAGAGAGAGAGAGAGACAGAGAGAGAGAGAGAGAGAGGGAGGGAGAGACAGAGAGAGAGCTGGAGAGAGAGAGACAGAGAGAGAGAGAGAGAGAGAGAGAGAGAGAGGAGAGAGAGAGAGAGAGAGAGAGAGACAGAGAGAGAGAGAGAGAGAGAGAGAGAGAGAGAGAGAGAGAGAGAGAGAGAGAGAGAGAGAGACAGAGAGAGAGCTGTAGAGAGAGAGACAGAGAGAGAGAGAGAGAGAGAGAGACAGAGAGAGAGAGAGAGAGAGAGAGAGAGAGAGAGAGAGAGAGAGAGAGAGAGAGAGAGAGAGAGAGAGAGAGAGAGAGAGAGAGAGATAGAGAGGGGGGAGAGACAGAGACAGAGAGAGAGGGAGAGAGAGAGAGAGAGAGAGAGAGAGAGGGAGGGAGAGGGGATGAGCTGCAGGTGTTGCTGATTGGCTGAGTGAGGGCAGGTGTGGCAGAGCCCTGCAGCAGCGCTGAAATCACAGTGACACCCAGTGGCCGACTGCAAAATATCAACTGCAGGCTCAGAAGACTGGGATTGGTGGAGAAGCCAACTGGTTTAATGTGCAGCATAGAAGAGTGCAGTTCAGACCCTCTCACCCTAACACCACCCCCACCCCACCCCCCACCAGGCCTGCAGGGCAGATATGCTGTGCTTTTCTCTTGTTCAGTTTGCTGCTGAAGAAGTTGTTATAAGATGACATCAACCAACATCACAAAACTGGTTTGCGTGAATTTCATACAGAAACCACTGTTTGAGAGAACCCAGCAACAAGTGGCTGTTTGCTGATCACTTCAGCCATGAAAACCTCACAACCCCACTGTGGTGATTTGTATTGATGAAAGGTGTGTGAAGTATCAAAGGCAAACACACATTCCCTCAAAGCCTTTGAATGTGGAGCTGAAAGAGAGATCAGATGTTTCCAGCAGCTCACCACTAACACAATGAGCTGCTGCGTACACTGTAGCGCCGAAAGACCTCTCTGTTACAGAGCGCCTGTAAATAGGCATGATGGAGCGAGGAAGGATGAAGATGATGATGATGTCGAGATGTGTGTAGGGTATTGAGACACCACATCACCTGATGATGGTGAGATCACAGTGTTGGTAATGCAGGCCGTTTCTCCACGACGTGGCTTTTCCATGAAACAATGAAAGAGTCACATTATCGTTAAATATTAAATCTGCTTGACCTCCAACTAGTTTGTCCCCTTCAGTGACACCACCACGAACAACTGTGCGATGGTGGTCAAGAGTTGGGGAGAAGCTACAGACGCAGCTCATCGTGTCATTTCATTACTGAGCTGGAGGCTGGAAATGAGTCAAGTGACCTCAGAGTGAATCGAGAAGATCCGCTGATTCAGTTCCTGCAGGTGAATACTCCAATTCCCTTCAGACGTCTTGAGCATTGAAATGCGGTCTATCTTGCTGATTAAAAGCATGATAATAAAAAAAAGACCTGGATGTCTTTGGCAAGTGATTCACTTATCGCTTAATGCTATAAAAAGGATTAACCATGCGTGCAAATCACTGGCAAGCTGTGAAACACGGTTCCACTGTCTCATTACTGGTGCACATGATGCCAGCATGTTACATAAACTCTCTCTCTCTCTCTCTCTCTCTCTCTCTCTCTCTCTCTCTCTCTCTCTCTCTCTCTCTCTCTCTCTCTCTCTCTCTCTCTCTCTCTCTCTCTCTCTCTCTCTCTCTCTCTCTCTCTCTCTCTCTCTCTCTCTCTCTCTCTCTCTCTCTCTCTCTCTCTCTCTCTCTCTCTCTCTCTCTCTAACCAGATGAGGAAGTAGAATTAAAAGTGAGTATTAGTGCTATAAACAGAGTTCTGATTGAGGTTGGCTTTGGTCATTGAACACACAGTGCAGACGGTCTTTACCTTATTGCATAAAGCACAGTGCATAGTGTCAGCAGTTCATTCAGCACACAGCAGGTATTTTAATGTTAATGTCTGTTTGCAAAACTGCTTGTAAATTTAGTCGTACCAGGAAATTAACCATAACTTTGATATTTGCCGATACTACAAACTCACAATTGATTGGATTCTGTACCGCAGTGCCACGAGACAAAGAAACTGGTTCAACTTTTGAAGCCCTGCAAACTCACTGGCCAGAAATGAAACTTTTCATGGAAGGAATCACTTCTGACAATGGCCACTGTTTTGCAAGAGTGTAACAACAGCAACACGGTGAAATTTGAGCTGGTCTCCTGATGCCGGGTTGCCTGGCTGCACTCCAACACAGTGAAGATGAGGGCTGAAGGTCAGCACCAGGGGCGTATGGAGGAAGGGAGAAGCTACGTGGTGGTCCCAGCCCACTGTGGAGGGTCACTTGACGAAAGGTCTCACACTTCCACACTGCAGTATCTCGAGTCATGTCTCCCTTGACTGTCTTTGTTGAGTGACGTACAGCATCTTTTTTCTGACTTGTTGGTCGGCCTGGATTTTGTTCTTGGGGAAACAAGACGCTCAAAGAAGAACTTTGATGGAAGGCTGAGCCTTGGAGAGTAGGAACAAGGTGAACAAGGCCTGTTCTCTGATTCACCGGAGGCAGGCTGACTGATATAAGGTCACCCTGAAAACATTTCATCCATACAAACAAGCACAGAAACAAGGAGAACTGTCACCCTGCTGAGAGTGAAGACCTCACCCTGACATCCTGTCCAGACCAGACCGAATGGTTCTGGTCTTGCCACTGAGAAGAAGGTGCCTTCAGTGATCAGTGGAGATGAAATGTTCAGAGAAGCGTCCTTGGTACCAGCACCAGCAGCACACTTTCTAAGAGGAAGTCAGTTTATTTGCAGAGGAAGTGGCTGAAGTCAACGTGCCTTCCTTGTAGGGTTGCCACCCAGAATTCTTCTCTTTTTTCACCACCTGTCCCGGGAAAAATAAAATCTCTCCCGGAACACAATTTGTCCCGTTTGTTTTTTTTTAGGGAAAATGACAAAACCTCATTGGATTTCCGTCTGTGGTCCAGATAGGGTTGCCAACCCTGCCAGTGAGTGCCAGCCGCAGGTTAATCATTCACATTAAACAAGCGCACCTTTCGCTTTATGAACCTTGACCACGGCGGCGTACAGCGGCGAGCAGGATGTCGCAATCCGGGCAGAATGCAGGAATAATGAGATGAAACGTGCAACATACCGAGTATGGAGACGCTCTTCACTTCCCCCTCGCCAGCAGGTGCGAGTCCAACACCCGGTACCAGCCGTTGGGGTAAATCGGGGGCAGCTCCCCGGTCTTCCTCCGGCGCCGGACCTCGTTGGCCGCCTGGGCTTTGGAGCGGCCGTCCTCGGCGATGTATCCCACATCATCCGGCGAGCGGAGCAGCTCCAGGGGCCGGAAGAGCAGCCGGTAGAGCCGAGCCGCCAGCGGGGCGCAGAGCGCGGCCAGGACGAGCCCCGCAGCCCCGCTCCAGGACCAGGACCCGGCCCAGGCTCCCCACCAGCCCGGGGACCAGCGCCCTGCCTCGGGCAGCAGCGCGGCCAGCACCAGGACCAGGACCAGGACAGCCACCTTCCCAGCGGACATGCTTTGCCTTGTGGTTCCTCCGCTGATCTCTGTCATGGGGACAAGATGCAAAGCTCGTGAGTGAGACCACACCCAGTGTCACCCGGTGCCACCCAGTGCCACGGTCATGTCATCTAATCGGGAGCACAGGGCACGGCTGTGGGCTCCAGACAGGTTTCATTCAGGGACGTTCTCCCGAAGCGCAATGCGTCATCATCGCACCTGTTGATTCCTCACAAGTGTTTCCCTGCTGTCATGTCAGCACTGGCTGCTTGAAATGACAGCACTGGCACTGCAACGCTTAAAGCGCTGCATTTCCTCTATAAAAAGGCACTCAATATTCTGGATATATATACAAACATATCCTTTCATTTCTGCAAAAAGCACAAGTTTTGAAAACATCTTTCATTTTTGCAACTGTTAGATGTGCCTGTCTCATTGACGAGAGTCTCCCTGGTCTTTCTCCACCGTGGTTGGAGTAATTGATCCTCAACAGCTGTGACTATGAGGCGCTACAGTGAAGGGGGAGGCCCCTGCAGTGGAGCCGCACTGCAGGCTGCAATAATCTCACTGACCGCTGGGCTCCATCCCTGTCCTCAAGCGTTAACGTTGACAGGACTTCCAGACTTCTTTGGAAAAGGGGGGGTGGAGAACTGTGGGATGGTGTTGATGATTCTCTTTGAGTCCGTGCAGAGTTTCCAGGGAATTCTCAGGTTTCTCAGGAATCATAAGGTGTGACTGCGTGACTGGGTGCGACTGGGTTTCTCTGGGAGGCTGGGAATTAGGAAGAAGAAGAAGAAGTGGGTCGGTACCCTAGGGCGCCATCTGCTGGAGGGGCACTGGCTGCCACCCTTGGGTAAAAATAAATGAATAAATAAATAAATAAATAAATAAATAAATAAATAAATGATCACTAGAGCGCCAACATGGCCAGAGCAGCAGCCCTGTATGAAGAAAAAGATATGAAAAAGGTGTGAAATAAAAAATACATCTTCTTTTTCATTGGCCAGAGCAGCCAAGACCTCTGTTCAGTGTACTTTTTGTGTATGTGTGTGTGTGTGTGCGTGTGTGTCTCCAAGGTAACTTTATTTGCATAAAGCCTGACTTCTGCCAGCAGCAGTGTGTTTGTCAGCTTTACACAGCACCACTGAAAAGCTTGAAAATAAAGAAATCAACCAGTTCAACTCATTCATTCTTGTTTCATTGGAAACATGGTGGACTAATTTTACTCTAGTTTAACAATGATATTGTGTACGCACACCTCTTGGCAGTAACGACTCCGGCGGCCAGGTTGAACTCTGGACTGTGAAATAGTGCGATCGGCTTCAACTCTGCCTCGTATTAGCTTGTAAATAAACCACAAAAGAAAACTTTATTCAGTTTGGACAATGTAAACACTTGTAAAGGCTTGAATGTTGACACTGTGTAAGCATTTGTTTGATTTGGAAGGAGGAGGGCGGCAGAATGCTGCTTTGCTCAGGTGTCTCCTACAAGCATCAGAGTAGCAGAAGAACAGCACTTCTTTCCACAGCTGCTTTGTCTGAGAAACGAGTTGTAATTAAGCAGCACTTGACAACACAAGGCCACATGGTGCACAAGGCCGTGTGTTTTATCAGCATCTGGCCAGGCTGGCCATAAAAGAGTCTCGGGACTCTTATGTAAGCAGATGCTTGCGTTTGAACAGCGATTGCAGTTTGGTACAGATCATCAAGTTTAACACGGCTGAACTGCAGGCAACTTGAACATTACTCTCAAACTAACAAAAGACAGCCAATCAGAAGGGCTGATCTCTGCTTTTCATGGAGTATAATGACTGTGTTTTATGCAGTCCCTCTAATTCAAACCAGATGAGGAAGTAGAATTAAAAGTGAGTATTAGTGCTATAAACAGCGACTTGTCTGGTCATGACTGTTCTGATTGAGGTTGGCTTTGGTCATAGAACGCACAGTGCAGGCGGTCTTTACCTTATTGCACAAAGCACAGTGCATAGTGTCAGCAGTTCATTCAGCAACCGGTCCCCCTGCTGGCATAACTGGGAAAGCCAGACAGACACGTTCTTCAGCAGGAAGGGAATGTTTTGGCCTCACATTGTTTGCATGCTGTGGAAATGTCCTTGGCAACCATGGGCTACTCACAGCATTGTCATCTCAGATTCATTACAACACTGGAAGTTTTGCATCTAAGTCCCTCTGATCAGCTTTCTGTTGCTCTTGTCTTTGATTTCAGACGACTATTCACATCTGTGCTGCTCTCTCAGAAGTGGAGCAGTTTGTACTTTTTCCTTTTCCTGACATCTTCCACTGAAATACTGAACAGGTGCTTCAAAAAGCTCTTACAAAGACAAAAGCATGTGGTCTCCTTAAACGTCATCCTCTTGAGTGCTGTGATTCTCGGCTCCGGGGACTTCAGCAGCTCCTCTGTGTTCACTACGGAGTCGTGAAGTCCTGCCATCACAGTGCCATCCATGCCAACTACAGTGAACTCGTGATCTCAGTTATCAGCAGTTGGTATCAGAAACACCTCTTTCAAGGCCGGGCCAATCGATGTACATCTATGCTTATTGTTTTATTGTTAGAATTGATATCTACTCATCAACAACATTGCATCATCTGGCGTCTGTGACATCATAGGAGGGGAGGCTGGGAAGAGCGACACCCCACAGGTGCACAAAACGTTGCCTCATTTCCTGCCCAACAGAGTTCCCATCCATCTGGGCATGGATTCCCAGGAACTGCTGTCCAGACTGGCTGTACTCAGGCCACTTCACAGGAACCTTCAGCTCTCCATTGTTCGGGTCTCTGTAGCAGTGTTAAAAACACAGGTGTTTGTGAAAGTGTCAAACACGCCTGGGGACAAAACATCTGAAGATCATGCGTGGTGTTTTACCCACCCGGTTCTGGCAAAGTTGGTCCAGTAGGCCATCATGTAGCCAGACAGGTGTCTCTGTCTGTCCCCATACACCTGTGGAGTGCTGAAGGGTTTGCCAAAGACGTACTGCAGGTCATCAGCATGGTCAGCACCCACCCAGTCATGGAAGGGTTTCCCTGGTCCGGCCAATAAACTGGGCTCAGACATCATGTAGGAGAAGGTGCGAGCAGACCTGCCACAAGCAATTCACTTTTTAAAGAAGCATATCAACTGACAGGCAAATACAAAAAGAGCGATCGCCACATCAATGAGTGTAACTGCTGCCTGTAGGACACACACTAACTACGACACAGATGCTAATCTAGAGGGAAGCTTCAGAGCTACAGACAAAGAGAGGTTGGAAGCCTGGGTCCACCAGAGTGGGATCACCTCACTCAATCCTCTGGCCTTGGCTCATCACGTTCCCAAGGCTACATGGGAAATGCCCATTGGTCCGACCTGCCATTAATCTGACCTCCCATCGGTCCGACAAATTGCACATTGGTCCAACCTGCCATTAGGGTGAGGGTTGGGGGAGTCGGACCAATGCCATGCTCCCGAGTACCTCAGGTTGCTGGGAGCTCACCAACACTTCTTAGGATACAGGAAGTTGAAGAAGACCTTTATTGATCCCATGGTGGGGAAATTTGCAAAGATGAAGGAGTCATCTTTCTCTATCCGCAGACCAAGAGGCCGGATCAGAGCTCTTCTTTATTTTAGAATGATTGTGCCAATGCTTATAAAACCGCCACATTTAAAGTTGACCCTTCATGAGGAAGAAGTTCTCAGGTCTGTGTCAGAGTCCAGTAGAAGGACCTACCTGGTGTTGGCAGCGTGGAGGAAGATGGCAGTCTGAAGAGGAACCAGGAACAAGTAGTCAGTCCCAATGTCCACTGCAGTTCTCCTGATGGTGGTCTGGCTGGGTGCGGACCCCCATTCAGAGGAGTACAGTGCAAACGCGACCTCAAAACCTGCTGCTCCCTTGTCTTTGGTGTAGGCGGCCAGAAGCCTCCTGACGTCCTCCCTGCAGGCGGAACCAGGTTGGCAGGTCAATGGATGGCCGTCGCTCACTGAGCCACCTAACATGATTGTTTAAACTGACAGTACACAGGGATGGGTGAGTTTTTATCAGCCAAGGTAGGGATGTCTTGCGATGTGAAGCTGTATCCATCCATGTCGTTGATCCCGGCCAGGTAGTCGATGTCGGCCGCGTTGTGGAACAGTTGGCCAGGTTGGTTGGGGATGAAGTCGCCGTCCACCACAGGGGTCAGTTGGACGTAAGTTATTGTTGGAACTGAAGGTAAAGTTAATGAATGATTAACAAGCTTCAAATTCAATGCTGATTGGTTCAGTTTTAAACTGAACCAATCAGCTCAGTTTCAATGATCAAACTGCAAGTTCAATGTAGCAACAACAACGACAGCGTTAAACAATTTCTCAGTCATGATCGTAAAAATGGTGCAACGCCTCTTCTCAGTTTAAATTGTCTCTTCCATGAGATGGTTAGTGAGAAGTTGAGTGAGGCTCACAGTCTGGGCTTCCTGGTAAGATGGTTGGAGGGTTCATGGCCAGAGCAGCAGCATCAGTGGACTTCAGACACTGCACCATCCTCTCATCAGTGGGGCAGCCCACATTCTTGGCAACCTGAGAGCATAATTACACAGTGCATCAGCAGGCCTCTTTCTAAACAGTGAAAAAAAAATCACATTTTCTTCATTTTTTTTCTTCATGCAGTTTCTTAAAAAAAAAATTCAATATCCAGCGGGGTGAACAACAAAAAAAAACTGACGCCATCACACCTGTGCAGCAGTCTTGTGTGGGTTCCTGTTCAGCGCCCATGGACAAAGAGCAGCGCCGCTCTGGGCGATGGCCCTCTTCACCAGACCTTTGTTATAAGGTGAAAGAATCTGTGCAACAACAAAATAATGCAACAGCATTAATTCTTGTTGTCATGTTCTGTGTTTGGCCTCGGTCGGAAGAAAATGAAGATTCTGAATAAAAAGTCTCCTGTCTCCTTGCAAAGGCGCATTATGTACAGTAAGAAACACTAAAACCAGGGGTCTCTCTCATGACAAACCTGCTGATCAAAGCTAATCTGGACTTTCTGGTCTGCAGTCCGTTCAATCAATCTGCCCGACATTTACCTAATAATCAATTCAAGTGTTCTATAATAGAAGATACGTCAATCAGCAATGTGTTGCACTGAACCCAACATTCCAGGATGGACATCACATTTATTCAACATGTCTTGCTGCAAATAAGCTTATGAGATACATTCTCAAATTCAGCAATGGCCATTCAGATTGCTCATTGAAGTCTGAAGGTGACAGTGCAATGTTTCCTGTTCCTGAGTTGGAATGTGTCACTCAGATGTGGAGGAACTCCGTGCTCTTCATTCAACACGGTGATTCCTAATAAAATGGCCACGAGCTTGCAGCAGTTTCCACTGACTGTCACGGTTGAACCTCTCCTCATTCTCAGGGCCAAAAAGATCAAGACGGGAGCTTTTCACAATGGATTTGGAAGATGAATTGTGTGTTTTAGTTTTTGTCGTGATGATTATGATGATTTTACCTGGTAGTCAACACTTGGCTCCGCCTGCAGACTCTCCAAAGACAGTGATGTTTTGTGGGTCTCCAGCGAAGGAGCGGATGTTCCTGTGCACCCAGGCGATGGCGGCGTGCTGGTCCCACAGACCGTAGTTTCCTGTCACATGACCATGAAAGCCACTTTGAAACGCTGCAATGTTTCATGCCTATGGGATGAAGTGTAAAGGCTTTTGCCTTTTGCAATGCTCAAATGAAAACAGCTCTGACCAGGTAGATCAGAGTCTCCAGTGCTGAGGAAGCCCAGCACACCCAGACGGTAAGCCACTGACACCAAGACAACGTTGCCTCTGTCTGCAATCTCCTGACCATCGTACAGGTAGTTGTCCAGGACATTAATTCCCATAGATTCACCGCTCATGAAGCCGCCTCCATGGATCCAAACCATAACAGGGAGGTTTGACGACACTAACAAACAGGAAACACAGACAAAACAATCCATTCTCTTTTTAGATTGGCACCAGTATGGCAGTAAAGTAGGTCAAGATTGAACAATCAACCACAAAGCTACCTTGTGGTCCATGAGGAACCCAGATGTTGAGGAAGAGGCAGTCTTCACTTCCAAACACATGAGTCATCGAAGAGCTGAGCTGGAGACATTTCTCTGCAAACTCAGTGGCCTTCAGGACGCCTGGAGATGAACACAATCAGTTTTCCCTAACTGAGATCTGCCAAAAGAAAAAAGAAGAAATGAGCTGCTGGTGACGCACCTTCCCAACCAGGGTGAGCTCTGGGTTTTTCAAAGAGTCCAGGCTTGGCAGCGAAGGGGATTCCTTTGAAAACATCCACGGATCGCTCAGTACCAAGAGGGATATTTAGTCCTCGCACGCTGCCACCCTCAGTTTGAACAACGCCCAGCTACACAAGCAGAGGAAGAACACACTTTTGATTTAAACAATGTTTAAAAAAAAAAAGTCAGTGGTTAACTAAACAGTTCAAAATGAAATCAAAGTAATGAACAGTAATAATTTAGGGCAACACCTCGTGATTTAGCTGTTGTTTTTTGAATCTGTTTATCCTGAAGAAAATGAACATTTTCTTTTTAAAGGCACGATTACAAATTATGATTTGATATTCAAATTCCCGGAGACTCACAGTGGCTGCTGAGGCTCTTCCCAGAAGCAGGACGAGAGCAATCAGGATGGACTCCATGGCTGCATGGAGAGGAAGCAGGGCTGCAGCTGCTCATATATGCAACACGCAACTGTGAGGGGGGAAAAAGCTCACGCACAACTTTAGATGTTTACCCTGGTTATATAACAACCCTGCCCTCTGAGCTCGTTATGCTGGAGGTTACCTTGAGATGGTGGAGACATTCCTTCATTCACCTGCATTCTACTGCACTCAGGGTTGCGGACGTCTACTATAACCCTGGACATCACAGTTTTCTTATTGTGCATATCACATTTACCTATGGCAGTAAGAAGTGATGATTATGGTAACATTTGCCTTTAGACACACTGAACACACTCCAGGCATGAACACTGAGCCACAGGTGTGCTGATTCTCAGAGTGGCCACTAACAGGTGGCTCCACCCTCACGGTACTGCACTAGATACTGAGGACAAACATGACTACTACAGATAGATACTAATACTACAGATAAAAACACAATATTCTTCATGACACGAGAATATTGCGTCATGAAGGACACAAGAATGATGTCATTTTTTAATAGTGATCCATTGTGGGGGGGGGGAGTCACTCAGTGAACTCATTCTGGAAGTAATCAGTCTTCATAATTCATCATAAGGATACTTCAAATGATATAAAAGTCAAGGTTGATGTGAAATAAGCAACACGTGAATGTATGGTAGTCATGTAATGAAAAAGTTTGTGCCAGATTTTTGTACTTACACACATTATTTTATTGATTCATGGACATATTTTGTCATAACTGGTGTCTTTCCCTTTAAACAACATCAATGATTCTCCGAGCTGCCCTGTGACAGCAGGCTGGGAAGAGTGACGGTCCAAAAGTGGACGAAACGCTGCCTCATTTCCTTCCCCACTGAACTCTGATCCATCTTGCCGTGGATGTTGAGGAACGGTTGCGTGTGGCTGCTGTACCTGGGCCAGGTTGCAGGCACCTTCAGCTTTCCATTGTTGGGATCCCTGCACAAATACGGAGTTACAGACCAGGCCTTTGTAAGCGTGCACATCAGTTTCCAGATGCTTAATCCTCCTCCAGCTGAGCTGTTTGACTCACCCAGTTCTGGCAAAGTTGGTCCAGTAGGCCATCATGTAGGCAGACAGGTCCCTGTGTCTGTCCCCGTAAGCCGACGGAGTGCTGAAGGGTTTGCCAAAGACGTACTGCAGGTCATCGGCATGGTCAGCACCCACCCAGTCATGGTAGGGTTTGCCTGGTCCGGCCAATAAACTGGGCTCAGACATCATGTAGGAGAAGGTGCGAGCAGACCTGCCACAAAACAACCACAGGTAAGCTTGGAGGTAACCTTTCGTAACGGACCATTGTAATCATGGAGCCAGCGGATGACCTGGCGTTGGCAGCATGGAGGTAGATGGCAGTCTCAATAGGAACCAGGAAGATGTAGTCAGTCCCAATGTCCACCGCAGTTCTCTTGATGGTGGTCTGGCTCGGTGTGGACTCCCACTCAGAGGAGTACACTGCAAACGCAGCCTCCCAACCTGCTGCTCCCTTTTCTTTGGTGTACGCAGCCAGAAGCCTCTTGAGGTCCTCCCTGCAGGGGGTGAAACCAGGCAGGACAGTGTGTGAGCTGCTGCCTCTCCTTGACCCAACACAACCAAACTAGTTCTCAGATTTAGCCTTACACTGGAGTCGGTGCGTTCTTGTCACCAAGCGAAGGAATGTCCTTCGAGGTGAAGAGGTGTCCGTCCATATCGTTGACCCCTGCCAGGTAGTCGATGTCGGCCGCATTGTGGAACAGCTGGCTGGGTTCCTCCGGGATGAAGTCTCCATCAACCACCGGGGTAAGTTGAAGGAAGGTCACACCAGGATCTGGAATCAATCACCCACAAAAAACACTGGATGGATCACAAGAGATCAGAGGCAGGCGGTGATGGCACCAAGGTTTTCTGTGGAGATTTGATCACCAAAGACAAGTGGCAGTAGAACAAAGACCAAGAAGAAAACCCTCAAGTGAGGCGCTCAACAAATGTACGATGACCACAGGAGTAACAACGCTGTCACGCTGTCATCAATGTTCCTCATTCCTCGCACATTTTGATTCTTTCATACAAATGAGTCATTGGCTGTGTATATTCAGCTGTAGAGGCGCTCACAGTCTGGGGAGCCTGGCTGGATGGAGGGAGCAGCCATGGTGAGAGTCGCAGCATCTGTTGATTTCAGGCACTCCACCATCCTGCCATCAGTGGGGCAGCCCGCCTTCACTGCAACCTGGCCACAGGCAGGCATATATACATATATACACATATACATATATATATATATATACATTTATGTAAATGAGACAAATCTGGTCAAAGCAGCAACGATTGAATAAATCAATTCACAGCGTTGACTCTGCTGTATGTTTTTGTAAATTTGCTAACCCTTTTTTCACCAGTCAGTTGAATAAAAACAGACCTCCTGTGCAATCTTGAGTGGCTGCTTGCTGCGGGCCCAGGGGCAGAGGGCGGCGCCGCTCTGGGAGATGGCTCTCCTCACCAGCCCTTTATTGTGAGGGGACAGAATCTGGACCACAAGAGCATTGGCAGAACAAAATGAAGTTAAAGCCGGTGGTATTTTTTTCCTCACTCTGGAAATGGGGGTGGGGAGGGGGAGGGGATCTCCTCACAGGATGCTGATTGGTCCGGTCACATTCTGACTGGATTCAACTGACATGCAAAATTATTGCTGCTTAAATATGTTTGTTGCAATCTTTTTTTCTTCTTCTCTTCACCTGGTAGTTGACACTTGCTCCACCCGCAGACTCTCCGAAGATGGTGATGTTCTCAGGGTCTCCACCGAAGGAGCGGATGTTCCTGTGCACCCAGGCGATGGAAGCGTGCTGGTCCCACAGGCCGTAGTTTCCTGTGGCCGTCATGAATGATGGGCTTAGAGGACAAACGCTGCTGCTTCTTGGTTTTTACACACTGGTGGTAAAGATTGAATGTGAGTGATGTCAAACATCCACAACAGGAAGCACGGTGTGATTACCAGGTATGCCAGAGTCGCCTGAGCTCAGGAAGCCCAGAACGCCCACTCGGTATCCCACTGTCACCACAATGACGTTGCCCCTGTCTGCAATCTCCTGCCCACTGTACAGGTAGTTGTTAAGGAAGTTTGCTCCCATGGAACCGCCCACCATGAAGCCGCCTCCATAGAACCAGATCATGACTGGCAGGTCTGACGACACTGCAGGGGGGACAACATTTTCATACCTGTTAAGACATTGACTGCATTGGAGCAGTGATGCCAGGGAATGCCAGGGAGTGAGGGAAGCTACCCTGGCGGCCTTGAGGAACCCAGATGTTGAGGTAGAGGCAGTCTTCACTTCCGAAGGTGGACGTCTGGGTGAGGCTCAGCTGGAGACATCTCTTGGCAAACCGGGTAGCCTTCAGAATACCTGGGGAGTAGCACAATACAAATCATTCACTTCATTTATCTGAACAGGTTTAAAGAAAAAACATTAAAAAAAAATAAAAGCTGTATCCGTGCTTACACAAGAAAAACACCAAGGCGCATGTGAAAAGACATCCAGTCCACAACAACATTAGTAGCCAGTCCATGTTGGAAAGGCTGCAGGATGACAACTTATCAATGTCCTCACCCTGTTTTCAATTTTTTTAACAGTCATCAATCAAACCAAGCATACAACACACACACACTCACACACACACAATGACAAGCTGATGTTGCGGCGCTCCGGAGCTCCTAACCACACACCTTCCCAGCCGGGGTGAGCTCTGGGTTTTTCAAACAGTCCAGGCTTGGCAGCGAAGGGGATTCCTTTGAAAACGTCCACAGAGCGGAAGAGAGCGAGCGGGAGGTTTCTCCCTTGGACTCGGCCTCCCTCCGTCGTGACGACGCCCAGCTGGAGGAAGGAAGGAAGGCAGAGTGGAAAAGCCGCTCAGCTCTCGCCAAGGTTCTGCAGCGGGCAGCTAACAGATGTGTGTGACCCAGCGGGCTTACGGTGGCTGCGGAGGCCGTTCCCAGGCTGAAGACCACGGCCAGCAGGATCTTCAGACTCTCCATGGCTGCACAGAGAGGAAGCAGCTCTGCAGCTGCTAATATATATACATATGACACCTCACAGCCAGAACATGACAAGCCTATGTGTTTACCTACGTTATATAACCTGACCTCCTGACCATTAGCTGACCCTTTCAACATGTGATTGGATACACATGGGGGGCCGCGAGCCCCCTGATGGACCTAATACTTCCTAACACCATTTTCCAATGAAGGCAGCTGACATTATGATAATGCAGAGCACAAACTGGGAAACATGTTTCCTCCTCACAATGCATCTATGAAGCGCACCTACTCAGTGTCCTTGACCCTTGATGAAGGAATGCTGGATATAAAACCCAGAGCAAGCACTGGGTGCGGACATGGACCTGAGAGAATGCCACTTACACAATGATTGACGCAGCAATCTTCTCTGATAAGGCACAGAACCAGGTGGGCAGATTCTCAGATTAGCAGCAAACACAAGGCTAATCAGCTGATTAGATAAAACACTCGGCGCTGCTGCTGCAGCTCGGACATTTAATAACAATAATCATTTCTGCCTGCCAGTTCCAACATCGGCATCCTTCTCCTGACATCGGCAGCTACTTTCTCCTGTGCTCTGATGGAATCACTCCTCATCTCAGCCGTCCTGATCACCAGCTGTGCCACCGTTCTTTCACTGCCTCCGTCTCAAAACCACACCTCAGCGGTCTCACCACTGCTTTCAAAACATTTCCAATAGAATAATGTGAATTGAATTGAACTACCAAACAAAATAAATGACCACAAAAGGCCAGTAAAGAATGATGGTATCACTAAAATCACAGTTATATAATATATAATAAATCCCCTGCTGATTTTCCAGACATTTGTTACGATGAGTTTTTGTGCATTTAGTCTGATGGAAGAGACAACAGAAGTGCAACCAGACCTTCCAGTTGCTTTCTTGCTGCACTGAAACAAACACACACACACACACACACACACACACACACCAGAGAGCTGGAGGGGTAGCCAGGGGAGGATGGTTGACCTCAGAAAGGTCTCAGCTCTTTGATCAGAGCTTTAACGTCTTGATAGCTCAAGGAAGCAAAATGAAGCCAGAGGTGGAAACGTCAGCGCGAAGCACCGTCGTGATCTAAAACAGGTTTCAAACAGAAGAGAAACACATCAGAAACGCCAGTGAGAAAAAATGGAAGCTTCTAAGTGGACAGTGAAACAGTCGCCGCTGTTGCCTCCCACCAACAGGTGGCTCGTTCTCACATTAGCCAACACAGAGCCAAAGATAACGGCTCAACTCCCCCATTCAGAGTGCGACAATCTTTGTTGAGTTACAATAATGCAATAATTTGGACTAAGTATCATGAATACATCTCAAGCAGTTTGTCTTCATTTCAAATAATGGCAACTGAAGTTGATAGCCCATCCCAGCTAGCTTGGAGCCAAAGGTGTCTGCAGACAGATGATAGCTGCAACTAACTACGGTGATATTCAGCGGCAGCACCTCTGACCTTCTTGTCTCTAAGCTCCCTTGGGCCCACAGTAACAACCTCAGTTTTACTGGTATTGAGCATCAGGAGATTTTGCGCCATCCAGGTTTTGACGTCACTGAGGAAAGTTGATAATTGAACTAAAATTGATGAGCTTCATCACTTTAACTGACAGATATAACTGTATCATCTGCATAACGGTGGAAACTGACGTTCTGCTTTCTAATGATATCACCAAGAGGTAACGTGTAAATGTTAAAAGAGGGGTGGTCCAATGACAAACCCTTGAGGGACTCCAAATAGTTCAATGATATTGAACTATTTGCTTTATTCATTTTTCCTTGCCTCCTGTGTCATCTCCTCTATTTGCTCTCCCTGTACGGTGGTCTGGACGGCCCATTAGCATTCAGGTTCATGTGAGCCACACCAACGCTAACTTGCAAGTGAGCTAAGACCCCGTTTTAAAAAGAAGGCGTGGTCTGCTCAAGAAATAATAACGTAAACAAATGAAAATCAGAGTCATGGAAATTTGACTTGTTTGCTTTTGTTTCCTCAGACATCAGATTTTTCCTTTCAAAGTGTTGGACCAACAAAAAGTGTATTCACTCACTTGAAGTTTGTGTGTTTGTGTCTAACTTTGCCTTGTGGCCTTGTGTGGCTCTGTGTGGATGCTCTGAATGTCAATCAAGCCAGACTTGGAAGTAAAGGGGTTAAAGCGGGAAAGTGTGTGGAGGAGCGGAGGAGTCGCTGCAGAGAACAAAGAAACTCCTGCGCCTCTTTCATTCACTCCTCCAGTCTGCAGCGACCGACTCCACTCGTCTTTTTCTTGGTGTGTTCTTCCTCTGTGCACTCTCTCTCTCTCCCTCTCTCTCTCTCCCTCTTTCTCGCTCCGCTGTGTCTGCAGGACAAACAAAAGGATGTGGAACGTTCTGTTTAGCTGCAGCGTCTTGTCCCTGCAAATGTTCCACTGTTTGCCGTGTTTGCCGGCCGGTGAGAGGAAACAACCGGCTTCCTGGCACACGCAGCTTCAGGTGAGTGGACCTTTGAGTCTGTCCACTGTTTGCAGAGTTGGAGATCCAAGAGGACGCGGCTGTATGTCGGCGATAGTAGAGTAAAACCATGCACATTGACGCTTGGAAAAGCAACGTGTTTCCTATCAAATCTATGGGAAACTTGATTGAACGTATCTGTGAGTCTCTACGAGGTTTCATACCAGCATCGTAGTTTATCTATCACGACCACTTTGTGCTTTTAAGAAACACACACAAACCCAAAGACAGTTCTTTGAACTGTGGTGCTTATAGTTGGAAGGAAGGAATGTGTGGATGGCTGCTGGGCTGCTAGTGGGAACATCACTTCAGTTTATCAATGATAAATGTGCCATAGTTGATGAGTGTGCAGTGAAATAGTTGCTCGTCAGTGTTCTGTTTTTCACTTCCTTGCAATTGTAATAAATAATGCACACAGTGTGTTTGCATGTTGTGTTACTGGGTGATGTCATCAACTGGCAAAATCGAGAGTCCAAATAAAAGGCATTTGTTACGATGTCTTGCAGCTGGATGGACAAAGTCAGAGCGACTCGGGAGTTGTGAGTAGTTATTAACTACGGGAGTGAATCAGCTCCAACAAGCAGAGACAAGTTCTCAGGCAGCCGGCGGAGGTCTAAAACTGAGCTCCCTCCTTTTCACCTCAATCACTCACAAAGAAAGACAGAGGAGAAAAATAACATCCAGAGGCCACTGAATAAGAAATTGTCAAGCACGCTCAGAAAAATGAACTTGTTGTTGAGGTGAAGCCTTTGATGGGACAGTTTCCCTCTGAAACCTGGTCACTGTTCACAGCAGATGGTTGCACTGAGAATGACATCACACTGGGGGATAGATCAGAACCTTCAAGTTCTGCCATTTCACAACAACAACAACAAAAACAAAAAAAACATAACGTTGTCTGTCACCATTACACAATGTACTGACACTTAGCATACTTAGCACATACTTAGCACATACTTAGCACAAGCATAGGTACCAAACTCTGGCCCGCTGGACAGATTTGGCCCCGCAGTGTTATTATATTTGGCCCATGAGGCCGACACAAAGTCACGACTAGAGCTGCTGTTATACAGCACATGTAGCCGCTAATGCTACAACTCCCAGAATGCTCTGCTGGGATTTTGGCGTGTCTATCCGTACGGGACGTTGATTGAAGGATACTGTTATTATTATGACGTCATTGGTTTATTGTTGTTATCTTATTATGAAATGTAATATCAGCCTGTGGAAAAGATTCCTGTTGAAATTTAAATCAGAAGGCTGCAAATAAAAAAGAGCCTCATGATTTTTATTGACGTTTGTTTCGATGAGGTTTTTTATTTGAAATGTGATTTTGCATGCGTGCACTATGAAGTTATTGATGGTCTAGTATGAAGCTTTGCTTTGTTCCATATTCAGGTTGTTTGGCTCCACATAAAAAGGTTCACTGTTCTGTCTGGAGGAAGATTTTCTTCAGTCAACATCAATGTTGGACCCAGACTTTGTCCCAGTTTGACATCTTAGCCCCACTGAGTGTTCTAGATGGTTCTGATGGTAGTTCTAGATGGTTCTGATGGTAGTTCTAGGTGGTTCTGGTGGTAGTTCGAGGTGGTTCTGGGTTCCTGCGGTCATCCAATATTTGCGCTCAGCTGGTTTGTGTACGCAGGTCTCGACCCCGACAGGTTTCCTCCACCTCTTGTGCTTCTTGTGCCAAAACTCTTTATGCAAACTGCATTTTTCTCTTTAATCTCTTTAATCCCTGTGGTTGTATCTTGTTAGGTCAGTCCCATTCAAAGCCTTCATGACGCACTCCCTCAGGTATGCAGCAGAGGACGCTGTGTCATGGCAGGACAGGGGATTTCCAGACACGGCCGACACAAAGAACAGATTCAAGCCAGGCTGTTTGTGTATAGACCGCAATTATTTTAGTTTTTTTTAGCCGTGTGCGTGTACATACCTGTATGCACTGCTGCTTCACGTTTAATTGGTATTGAAGAAATGTAAGACATCCTGCCTGGTGAACGACAATGCTTTCAACTGTGGTGCTTCTCCAAAAGAAGCAGGGCCTCCAGGACAGAGCGGTGAACATTAGAAGGCCTTGATTGTTTTTAAGAATAATAATAATAAAACTTTATTTGTACAGCGCTAAATCACACCCAAAGGCGTCTCCAAGCGCTTTATACAATCGGAGAGAAGCAACCGGGCCCCCGGAGCGAGCAAGATGCGACAGTGGCTGGGAAAAACTCCCCTGAGGGAAGAAACCTAGGGCAGAACCAGACTCCAGAGGGCCATCATCTGCCTAGGAGTAGTTGGGGTGAAATACAAAAATAGAGGAGGGACAGAGAAAGAGAGAAAGGAGCAGAGTGAGACACAAAACAAAAAAAAAAAAAAAAAATGCCAATGGCTTTTACAGAGTAGAAGACTGTCCACACCAGAACCAACTCAGAGACTCAGTGGAGCCAAAACTAAAGCTTGGACAAAGTCTCGGAACCAAGAACCCAGAACAGTGAACCCTTTAACATGGAGCCAAACAAGTTTTGCTTCAAGCTAAATATGGAACAAGCAAAGCTGAATACCAGACAATAGATCAGTTAACGCTTAGAAATGATGCTGACCTGTTTGGACGGACCGCTCTTCGCAGGGACGGCCCAGCAGCAGCACTCACTTCAGTCTGAAGAAAACTGGCAGACGTGAACGGGAGACGCAGAGCGACGGCTACCGAGCGAAGCCCACCGAGGGGTCCGACAGCGGCGCTGCTGTCTGGAAACGTCTTGGCTGCGGGGTTCCAGACTCCCATATCCTCACACAAAGGCCCTCGCCATCCTACCGCCTGTCGCCATCCTACCGCCTGATGGAGGGAGGTCTAAGTCAGAAGCAGCGCAGCAGGAGATTTGCTCTGTTCGGAGGCCGCTGGGAAAAGACCGACCTCACCTACAAGTAAGAAATCCAAAAACTGCTTTGTCAGTATTGTTTTTTTATTCAAGTCTTTTTTCTAGACAGAATTTTTCACCATTCTAACAGAAGTTTTGACATTGTAGGTATTGCAAATGATACAATTCTTTATTTTAAAAAATGCTAACACATTTTCAGAATGCTTGATTATGTGTAAGAGGAATCCAGCACTCTTACACATTACAGGAAACGTGTGTTTGTGTTTCCCAAAGGATTATGCGTTTCCCCTGGCAGATGCGTAAAGACAAAGTGAGACGCGTCCTCCAGGAGGCGCTAAGTGTGTGGAGTGCAGTCACGCCTCTGAGGTTCAGGGAGGTGACCACCAATGAGCAGGCCAACATCGTCATTGACTTCAACAGGTAAGAGATGCCCATCACCTCCTGCTGTCTGCAGGGTTTCTGCTGGGAACAGACTGGAGGCCGCTGGGCCTCCGCTACTGCCAGTGCTACTGCCAGTGTTCCTGCCAGTGTTCCTGCCAGTGTTCCTGCCAGTGCTACTGCCAGTGTCCCTGCCAGTGCTACTGCCAGTGCTACTGCCAGTGTTCCTGCCAGTGCTACTGCCAGTGCTACTGCCAGTGCTACTGCCAGTGTCCCTGCCAGTGTTCCTGCCAGTGTTTCCTGTAGGGAACCATCAGCAAACACAACGTGACAGAAGAAAACTGCTGAGACGAATGATGCGCTGAGAAATAGTAACGTTACCTCTTCCTGTCCGTGTGTTACTGTGTAATATTTGGCAGTGTTCGCGTGCTTGAACGCTGCGCTATGTTTTTGAATTGAAAGGCTTTGAGGTGGGGAAGCTGCAGTGGTGTTTGTATCAGTACCAGACCAGAGCTGACACACAAAGACGGTAAAACCACTGGAACCAGTTGTTCCACAGTAACAACTTCACCGATGCTCAACGCTATTGCATGTAATGAATTACTTCATCGTATAATTACGTTGAGTTGTTGCAAACGTGAAGATCTAATGACGTACGATGATGAAAGTAGAAGAAAGCTACAAGGAGGGAATATTTGGTCCAACATTTCTGAAGAGGGCGGATACTTTACGTGGTGTCATTAAAATAAAACTTTGATGTAGTTTTCCGTCTTCTTTTTCTGCTCCATCATCAAATCATCAAACCTGGACTCGGTGTCAGGGGCAAGGAAAAGATGTTGTGGGGACGCCCAACCCTACCGAGCGTACGACGTGATGCAGTCATTTGATTGGATGGTGTGATGACTCACGCAGGTACTGGCACGGTGACAACTTACCTTTCGATGGTCCTGGAGGAATCCTGGCCCACGCGTTCTTCCCCAGGACTCACAGAGAGGGCGAGGTCCACTTTGACTACGACGAGCACTGGACGGTGGGGAACAGTGTGGGTATGTGTGTTCCCACCGCAGAGGAAATCCTCCCCAATATTGAGTCACTGCATTGGAAAAATGTCGCGCCTTCACTGCCTTCCTTCACTCTCTGCTTCCGCGAGCAGCGTGAAAGTACTTCAAAATGTACATGGATGGCTTTTTAGACGGTATTCAGATCACAGCCCGGGCATCGTATTTATGGATTCATTTTTTTTATGCTAAATCCTCATTGTGCCATTGGAGGGTCTCAGCTTCACATGTGACTTGCTCAGTGGTATAGCCCAGCGGTGTAGTCCAGACCGGACCAACCAACCCAGACCAAGACATGATCCAGACCAGACTCGACTTGAGAGCGAGACCCTTGAACAGTGGTCTGCAGAGCGAGACCACCCTCCTGTACTACAACTCTAGTACAGCCACAGCATAGCAAGACTGTACCACTTAGCAAATAAGGGCCAGTGAGGTGCAGGCATGACTCACAATGTGTACCCGTCACCATCCATCCATCCATCCATCCATCCTTTGTTCTCCCATGTAGGCACAGACCTCCTGCAGGTGGCAGCTCACGAGTTTGGCCACGTGCTGGGCCTGCAGCACTCGCTGGAGCCCGGCGCCATCATGTCTCCCTTCTACAGCGACTCCTACCCCCTGCGGCTCAGCGAGGACGACACCAGGGGCATCCAGCACCTCTATGGTGCCCCAGTCCATGCATCGCCTGAGATGACCAATGAGATCGACTCTGACACGGTGAGACGCTAACAGCACACCTCCACGTCATCACTGAATGAGGTCCATTGTGTTTTCATACTGTAAGTTAGACGTCGTTATTATTCGTGTTTTTCTTTTGTAACAGACACATGACTATTTTGAGATGTTCTGTTCTTACCTTGCTATGATTGGACGGTAGCTTCCACCTCCTTCAGAACCTCACACCTCGGTGTTTATTTACCAGCTGCTATCACAGAGGTGTTTCCCACCTGTCACAAATCTGACAGGTGGGAAACACCTCTCGTTGTTGTAGGTCCGCTGCTCCCCTCCAGGGCGGCGCTCCAGGTGTGAGGGAGCAGGTTAGATTTTTGACAGGTGGGAAACACCAGCTGATAATTAAGCATCACGTAACAGCGCTGCCACCTGGTGTGAGGTTCTGAGATAGACGGAAGCTACCGTCCAAACTTGTCAAGGTACAAAATGACATCTGAAAACAGCCATGTGTCTGTTGTCAAAGGAGAACAGCTGATTATAGCTCGGACCTCCAGGTGGTCTTTGGGATTCCAAAATCTTGACCTCTTTCTGTCCCAGCCGGACGCCTGCAGAACAAACTTTAACGCAGTGTCCATGATCCGAGGAGAACTGTTCTTCTTCAAGTCACCGTACGTTTGGCGCATTCGTGACCGGCAGCTACAACCGGGTTATCCTGCCTTAGCGTCGCGCCACTGGAGGGGCATTCCCAACCACATTGATGCTGCTTATGAGGACAAATCTGGAAACATCTGGTTCTTCCAAGGTGGGTCAGTTAAGAACCGTTCCGAGGGGAGGAAAACCAAATGACAAGCGTTAAGATGTATCACATTCATTATTATATCACAGATATTAGTCGGCATGACTCTTGACTCTGCACTGTGAAACCAAAAGTTGTTGGAACTTGGCAAATTATGATTGGGCGATGACTGTGAACACAATGTCCAGAGAGTTGAAGCTGAAAAGAAGTGTTTGCGCCACCAGGTGGTGAGTACTGGGTGTTTGACGCTGAGAGGAAAATCACGGGGCCGGCGGCGCTGTGGGCGCTGGGTCTTCCTGTCACTCACATCCACGCGGCTCTGAAGTGGCAGGAGGTGGACGGCGGCGACAAGGTTTACCTGCTCAAGTCCTCGTCCTATTGGCCCTTCAGCCCTCAGAAGAACCAGGTGGAGGACGTCCACCCCCGCAGCACCGCCACATGGCAGGGCTTCCCCAGCCACATCGACGCTGCCTTCAGGGACCACGATGGTAGGCAGCGGTTTTCAACATGTCAATAGAGTGGGACTGGAGCAGGAACTCTTCACATTTCTGCTCTGTCACTAGTTGTGGTAGTAGTAGTAGCAGTATTAGTAGCAGTAGTAGTAGTAGTAGTAGTAGTAGTAGTAGTAGTGGTGCAGTGGCAGCAGTGGTGGTAGCAGTGGTGGTGGTGGTGGTGGTAGCAGTAGTGGTGGTGGCAGGTGGTGGTGGTGAGCAGCAAGTGGTGGTGGTGGTGGTGGTGGTGCAGTGGCAGCAGTGGTGGTGGTGGTGGCAGGTGGCAGTGGTGGCAGTGGTGGTGGTGGTGGTGGTGGTGGTGGTGGTGGTGGTGGTGGTGGTGGTGGTGCAGTGGTGGTGGTGGTGGCAGTGGTGGTGGTGGTGGTGTGGTGGCAGGGTGGTGGTGGTGGTGGTGGCAGTGGTGGCAGGTGGTGTTGGTGGTGGTGGTGGTGGTGGTGGTGGTGGTGGTGGTGGTGGTGGCAGTGGTGGTGGTGGTGGTGGTGGCAGCAGGTGGTGGTGGTGGTGGTGGTGGTGGTGGTGGTGGTGGTGGTGGTGGTGGTGGTGGTGGTGGTGGTGGTGGTGGTGGTGGTGGTGGTGGTGGTGGTGGTGGTGGTGGTGGTGGTGGTGGTGGTGGTGGTGGTGGTGGTGGTGGTGGTGGTGGTGGTGGTGGTGGTGGTGGTGGTGGTAGTGGTGGTGGTGGCGGTGGTGGTGGCGGTGGTGGTGGTGGCAGTGGTGGTGGTGGCGGTGGTGGTGGTGGTGGTGGTGGCAGTGGTGGTGGTGGTGGTGGTGGTGGTGGTGGTGGCGGTGGTGGTGGTGGCAGTGGTGTGGTGGTGGTGGTGGTGGTGGTGGTGGTGGCAGTGGTGGTGGTGGTGGTGGTGGTGGTGGTGTGGTGGCAGTGGTGGTGGCAGTGGTAGTGGCAGCGGTGGTAGTGGTGGTGGTAGTGGTGGTAGTGGTAGGAGTGGTGGAGAGTGGTGGTGGTGGTAGTAGTAGCAGTAGTAGTAGTAGTAGTAGTAGTAGTAGTAGTAGTAGTATACAGTTGACACTGAGCTCTTCTCCTGCAGGTTATGCCGTCATCCTGAGTGGGCTGCACTATTGGAAGTTTGACCCGCTGAAGCTAACGGTGCTAGCAGGCTACCCTCGCAGCATTGGCCGAGACTTCTTTGGCTGCGCAGCCCATCAAGCCATCCATCCATACTTCATCTGACTGACTGACTGACTGACTTGGAATATTTTGAAGTGTCCAGTTCCCCTCTAGTTGGACCTGTTTGTGTTAGATACTGATTCATTATCCGGCTTTTGTGTCTCAGTAACATTCCTGTCATGTTTCATGACACTGAACTGGAAATCCTCCAAAAAGAAACTGCAATCAGTTCAACTCTGATTGAAAAACAAGGTAGAGTACATTCACACAGACTGCAGCCTGTTGGATAAAAAGATTACTTTTATAAATATGATGTAAATATCTTTCACCTCCTCCGACAGTGAAAGCCACAGATGATTTGCTTCATGTTTTAGTCGAGAGCGATGACCCACAATGTGAACAAATCGCACCGTCAACGCGGACGATCTGCATGTGTCGTTGAAAACACAGCTTTTGTGTAAGACAAAATAAATACCCACAACAATAACCCAACAGTTGTCAATAGTTTAAGGTCAATCTTAAACTATGGGCAACAGTTCTATCTATGGCCTGAGGAGGCGCTGTAGCTCATCCTGCAAGCTTCGTTAAAGCCGCAATTTTTCGGTAACATGTTTCATATTTTTAGTTGCAATTTGTGTCACATTCTTTTTTAAGGATGTTGTCTTTGTTTATTTGTATTTATGTATTTGTTTTCAGTGCAGGACACTGATGATTGCAGGACACTGTAAGGACTCCTGATGCTTGTCTGTGAGATGTGAGATGCTGGGTGAACATTCTAAAAATAATAGCCTGGGATTCATGGCGTCTTTACTTGTAACAATAAAAACGTTGTTTTTCATTTATCAAAGCCGTGTCTATGAAGAGATGTCGTTTCTCACAGTCTTCATCAGAAAGGTCTCAACACTACACACTACACTCTATTTACACAACACTCTTGGTGCTTTACAGCTGTGCAGCTAACAATAATTCCATCGCTGCGAGAATGAATAAAAAAAGTGAGGCGGGCAAAGATCAATTCTAACATTTTTATTGTCACTTACATAAAAACAGTCTTTGAAAAATAAAGAATGTCAACAAAAGGCAAAAATACACAACGTAACATTATCTTCCAAAAGTATGTTCAAGTTGTAAATACAAAGTGAAAAAGTAATCAGCACTGTCGGCTTTGTGTCCCGCAAAAACACACAAGTGTTCACTCGGCTACGCTAAGAAAAGAAAAGATGATAAACAAGTGTGTCAGTGTTGCAGTGATGATGTCATTGTTTTACACACACACACGCACACGCAGCGATGCTACACGCAAGCTTTACAGTACAAATCATCAACATAGTTTAAGAAATCCATCCGTCAGTGGTTGTGATATTAGAAATTGTCAATTTACACAGATTTGACTGTAACACAACTGCAGGATTCTCTTCAACGCTGTCCCGTTTGCTTTTAATAGAAAGGAAAAACTTTGGGGGAAAAAAAAATCTCACTGTAACACAAGTCAGTTACGACCTTCACAAGGTCAAAGACTTTACGACCTTTGACTGGTAGTCAATTCAAAGCAAAGTGTTAATGTGGCGAAAAGATGTACACAGGTTGTGTTGTGTTGTGTAGCGGAGAAGCGGGCGAGTCTGACTGAGTTTCACCGACGATGCTGCGACAACTGCAACCGAAGGAACTCAACGGCGCATAAGACACTCAGACAAACATCCTACTGGGGTGATGGTGTGACACTGGCACATCAGGGATGAGAGGATGGCGTGGTGCTGGTCTGAATGCAGTGACAGAGTGTGTAGCCGGCATCACTGGAGGCCTGCCGACACACTGGAATGTTGTCATCCTCCTGCAGCCGCCACTCAGTAACACAGCATCCACTGGAGCATCTGACACAGCCGAGTCTGTGTGTGTGTGTGTGTGTGTGTGTGTGTGTGTGTGTGTGTGTGTTGCTTCACCAGGACGGAGCCGTGTTGGCCAATCGTCTCATCCGCCTGAGAACACACAACGCAAAACAACACAACACAACACTTACTACTGGAGACAACGCACTGCTTTCAAGGACCGTCTCAACTACAAGCTGGAAGTAAATACATTGGAAATGCAGTGGGCGGCACGTAGGACTACATTTTCACACATACAGTGTGCGTGTGTGAACATAGATATACACATATATATCTACACACACACACACACACACACACACACACAAGGCATGCAACAATACTCAGTACTTCACCAAAGCGTTTGTTGGGAACGCCTTGGTCGAGCCAAGGGAGGGGGGGGGGGTGGGGGTTGGGGGTCCATACCTTGTGTTTCTGTCTTGATCGCGAATCTTCTTCTCCATTTCAGCGTCAGTGAGGGTCTCCAGCAGGGGGCACCACTGGTCTGCATCCCCAGTGTTGCGGATGGCGATTTCCACCGTGGGCAAGGGGTTCTCACTGAGGAGAAACACCAACACTGCCATTAGCACAACACTGCAGTGTGGAGATACACAGGGAGGGTTTGGGGCGGGGGGTTGGTCTCTATTGGTCCTTCTCCATTAGCACCTACTTGACTCTATCTGCTTTGTGGTGGTAGCAGGAACTATCTTAGTCCATTCATGACAGCGTTCAGAGGGAGCCTCGAGTGCAGGCCTCTCATTGGACAGGACAAGTAGTTTAAAAAAAAAAACAAACCATGAGAACGACTCCGTTGCAAAAACGGAAGCCATTTCTGAAGGTCTGCTGGTAGAATTGGACCTTTTCAGATGATGTGAAGCTTTGGAAAACGGTGCCGTGGACGAACTAAGAGGTTTTGAGCTTAGTGGCAGATCAACGGAATCAATGGAAAGTTCAACCAGTCAGTAAGTCACTCAGTCACTCAGTCACTAACTCATCCTGGGTGGAACAGGAGAAGAGGTTGGAAACAAATGGACAGAGGTGAAGAGATATTGAAGATGAAGGATTTGTTTTGTGACTTGTGTTGATTCCAGTTCAGCTCCATGCAGAGGGAGGGTGGAGGTACCTGAAGGCGTAGGTCCTCTGGTGCCAGCTGAGCTGCCCACGGATGCTGTAGGCCACCGTGGTGACAAACTCTCCTCCCAGACCCAGCTCGGAGCACAGCGTCAGGGCAAAGGACTCGGGGGAGTTCTCCCTCTCAGACATGTCCCACTCAAACTGGTCCACCAGCGAGATGTTGCCCACGTGGATGTTGAGCTGTGGAACATGATGCAACATCATCAACATACAGCAGCATCAAGGCTTCCACACAAGGCAGGATGGGTGGATGGTTGGATGGATGGATGGATGGATGGATGCTGCTGTTGTTGAGGCAGTGGTGTGTCACTGATAGTCGTCCCCTTGGAAACACCACGTGGTAACGGCATTCACAGACGTGTAACATTGTATCCATTATCATCACTTGACATTTTCCTCACTCGCTCAGCGTGTTTGCTGTTTCAAATATGAGACAACAAGGTCATGATTAGGTCATTTATGAATTGCTAACAAATTAAGTGTGTGTGTAAAAAGACTCTAACATGGACACAGTCGGAGATAAAAGACATTGAAAAGCTTTGTAGATACAAACAAGGATCAGGTCAAGGCACAGAGCAGTAGGCACATCCCACTAACGGACAACCTTCTGGGTTCCTTCTCAGGTACCCACCTTGATGATGACCCTCTGGTCTGCCTGCTCATCCAGGATGCCGTCAGTAGGGTAGGAGTCAATCTGCTGACGAATGGCTGAGGCAATCGCTGGGACAAAAGCCAGAGGATTGAGATCCAGGTCGTCACAGAGAATCTCGGCAAACATCTCCGGGGTCATCAGTTTCTCTGAGCGAGGAGATGGACACCGAGAAACATTGCAAAGAGGGAGGAGACGATGACAAAAACCTTGCAGAACTAGAAGTAGATTTTTATACCGTTCATGTTCCAAGTGAAGGCATCTCGCAGCTTCTGTCCATCTATCTCCATGTCCAGGCGGATAGGAACCAGCGCCTCCATTTGCGCTGCATTCTCGTGGATGACAGCAGGGTCGTGGTCATCAAAGCTAAGACAGACAAGATGTTCACACAGCGGTCCTTTAAGAAAGAGAGGGACCTTCTGCCTTGTTTCAGCAGCACGTCTGCCACAGCTGGCCGCTCTGCATGCTGGGGAAGTGCTGCTAAATATCGGCGCTGATTCACCGCAGTCGCGTCCTCACCACAAGGGGAAGGTCCTCTTCTTGTCGCGGCCCATTCGGTTGCGGTTGATGGTGGTAGAGCAAGGAACTGCATCCAGGTGGTGAGAGCTGTTGGGCAACGTTGGAACCCACTGACTGCTCTTCTTCGCTTTCTGCTCTCTTCACCGGGGGGACGATGACGACGACGACGACAACAACAACAACAAGTTAGGAATTGTGTGAGAGTTGAAGGTAACACAACTCTATCTAGTTTGAGCGTAAATTCCTATATTTACAAATAAAATGGATCCTAATAGTTTCCTTATACACAGTAAAACAGAATGCATTCAATTTAATTTCTATAAACCACCACTACTATTAAGAGAGACGGTCTTTCCTTTGTCATCTGAAGTCTTTTTACATCCCAGAATATTCAGTGAAAAACCTTCAACTTCTACGCATTATTATTATTATTATGCATGAGATCTAAATCAGTCTTGCTCTTTTTATTCAGCGCGTTGTAATAATGAAAGAAAAACAACCCAATAAGAAGAAGACGGATGAACTGTGGCACAGGGCAACAATCACCTGACGTAAGTTGGGGGCTCAGTGTTGATGGACACAGCCTTGTACTTCTCATCGTTGCCCTTGAAGATCTCCTCGCACTCGGACGCCTTCAGCAAAGTCACGCTGGTGGCTGCACCAGTGCCAGTGAAAGAAGAGGTTTGCAAGAATGTGCGATGATGCAGTGCTCTTCAAGTTTTCAAGAAGTTGGCAAAATGGCAAAATGGCTTTAACGCTTACAGCAAAACCAGCAACTTTGATGGAGAATAAACAAAACACTGAGTGGATTTGCTGGGTAATATCAGCTCATATCAATAGTATATATATATATGTATTTCTCAATAGTGTGTCTGTGTTTGTGTATGTGTCTGGAAATGACACACACACACACACTGGACCTTTACCACTCACCATGTGATGATGCAACGATTTTCTTTCTCTCCTCCACAGAGGCCAACCTCCTCCACAGTGATGGATATCTTTTATAGAGAGATCCTCGAAACATGCGGAGATAGTTTCCCACCTGTAAACCATGGACAAGGCACTTGTAAAGTATGAAAAGTCACATTTCTCACTAATAAACCTAAGTAGCAACCATGTAGCAACCATGTAACACGGCAACTAACAAAAGAAACTATGAATTATAGAAACAAACATGCAACATTGTCCACTTTCTTGACTAGGAAGTAACTGTTGGTTAACTGGTTGACTTTTGATGAACCAGTGAACTGGGTGACTGTTGGTTAACAGTTGGTTGACTAACTAACTTTGGGGCTCCGTTCTTTGACAGCAAAGTGGGGAAACAAGTCACCGTGTGTTAGCTAGTTCGATTCGGTTCGGTTCGGTTCGGTTCGATTCGGTGCAGACCCACACTGATGCCCGAGGTTTCAGCCGTGCTAATCTTTAAAGACGGCGGTGTTGGCTTCAGTGTGGCTCGGACCCGCACACCTGAAGGTGGCTGCTGGGTGTTTAATCACCAGTAATAATTTCTAATTGGTTGACAAAGCGCCCAATGGGGCCAGGTTAGCAGCATGCTAGTCTGAAACTGCAGGTGTTGTTGCTACTGGGGCTAAAGCTACGCGCTAGGACGTGGTGAGAAGGTGTCTCCTACCTCGGAGCCCACCATGTAGAAGTCTCCATCCTGCTCCAGCTGGAACTTGACCGGCTTCTGGCCGAACGTCTTGCTGAGCGCCAACTGCATCGCCACCAGCCAGCCGCCTTCTCCTCACTGCATGTTTACGATCCTAGCTAAAAACATAGGAAGTTACGTGCGCGCTCCTTGGTAGCGCGTCATTTCCTGTTTTAAATCAAGAAAAGAAAAACACACCTTTGGAAGACTTTTCTGAAAAACAGGCGTAAAGCCAAATCTGCGCACAGGCGTCGAGAATGAGGAGAAATGCGTTATTTTGTCCGCTCCGTTTGATCGGTGCCGTCTCGATAGCGACTTTTCCCGGAAAACCTAAAAGCATCATTTGTTCTTCAGGCAGAGGCTGCACGTCGCCCACTACCTACAGAAGCCCATTGCAGCCACACAAGAAAAAAAACCGGCTCAAATTTCGCGTTGAAAACGTCAAACTTCTACGTTAGTTCGTGAAAATCATTACGAAATAACGTAAACCGTTTTCACGTTACAGTTTTCATGTTAAAGTGTGAAATCATCACGTCATTTCGTGAAAGTTTCGCATTATTTTGTGAAAAGTTTCACCTAATACCTGAAGAGCTTCACGTTTTTATGTTATAATTAATAAACCTTGTTGTCGTAGTGCGACGAGTATAAAACACAGGTGGAAGAGATCATCAAAATGTTTTGGGGTTCCAGGTAATATTCATACATACATGTACTTCAATGAGATGAAACCAACACACAACTTGCCACACACATTTATTTAAAAAAATGAAATATAAACAGCCCTCTCCCTTCCACTTGCTAGGTTAATTATTTCCAACATTTTCTCCAGTCAGTAGGACAGCTTTTCGGTTCGTCTGAGACGAAGACAAATGTCCTACAAGTCCAAAGGTCTCCAGATCCAAAGTTCCATCAGAAGTATCTTAAAGCAACAATCTGGCGTCAAGCCGCTTGGAGGATCACTTTAAACCCATGAAAAAAGACGTTGGAGTTCTCCTCAACTCGCGTCGGCTTCAAGTCGGCTCTGGTTTTTTTTTTTTTTCCCACGAAACCAAACAAACAAGACCAAAAAAAGGGCATCATGGTCTCCTTGGTTGGGCCTCAGCGACGCTGTTAGCCTCCCAGACGCTGGCCCTCCCCCCAGGCGAAGCCCCCCGGCCGCTCCTCCGGCAGGGGGTTGTAGTTGGCGTCTTCCTCTGGAGTGTCAAACAGCATCTTTCTGCAAGAGACACACAATTCAAACAACAAGTCAATAAATAAGTAAACACAAAGTGATATTTGACACAGTGTGCAGGGAGGGACAGTGAGGGACAGTGAGGGACGGTCCGGTTTGGTTGATTCCACAAAGACATTCAGAGGAACTCACATGATAGACGGAGTTTTTAGCCACCTTCCTCCACCTGGCTGGTTGGGAAAAACATCCTCCAGGAAGAAATACACATGACCAACGGCAATACCTTGAGGGAAACAAACAGTCAAGCCAATGATGATACAATTAGCCGTATCCTAGTCATACTATACAACAGTGACACTACGGGCCAATTCCAGTTCCTCCCTTAACCCTCAATCTTGGCCCTCAAAAATAAGTGTCAGGGCTATCTTGTGACTTAGAAATGGGACACCCCTTAAGCACTTGCACCTGGCGGGAGCGCGCATTTTTGAGATTGAGGGTTGAGATTGAGGGTTAAGGGAGGAATTGGAATTCACCCTACGTCTTTCTTTCTACGCTCATCTCGTCAGCAGAACTCAAAGAAGAAATCAAGTGGGCACCTAGAAGATCCACGATGATGGAGTTGCCCAGCAGGAGAGAGAATCCCATCAGCACCCAGGGCAAGAAGGGCGCCTGGAAGTTGAGCAGGCCGAAGAAATTCATCCTGACGTTGGGGTTCCGCCTGCTCCAGATGTACACCAGCATGATGGTGAAGGCCTGGCCCAGGAACACCAGGCTCACAAAGGTGCCAAATATCTGGAAGCACGTCAAGAACCTGACCCAATCCACTGACCACACTGACGTTCTGAACCAGGAACCACAAACATCCTCATATACTGGCAGACACATTTTAGTCATTTTGGTTGCTTCAATTTTAAATCACTAAATAAAGAGTGGCCTCACATGCTGGCTTTCATTTGTGGCACACAACTTTACGACCGCTTTTGGATTTTTTTTTTTTTTACAATATCTAAATTTGACACTTTTCCAGATGCATCAACACAAGTTCAGCCAAGTATCAGAGCTTTCAACCGTCAACTGTAAATGTAAAGTGAATGCATAACAGCCTTGGGTGGTGCTAGACAGGTATTTGTGAGAGGATACAGTCATGAGAAGTCCACCAAAGAGGAACATGAAGACGAAGTCAGCGGTCCGTCCTCTGAACGAGCCCTCCTCCAGCATCCGACAGTATCTGTACCTTCAGTCCAGCAGCTCAGGAAAAGCTCACAAAGAAAATGTCCACAGAACGGTGCCACCTACTGGGTGAACCTCTACTAGATTCTTCTCCTCCTCCTCAAGCCTGGTTGGTGGAACCCTGACCCTCTGCGTCAGCTCAAATTCAACATATTCTCTATTATCATCATTATTATTGTTGTTATGGTAATTATTAATTAGCTTCTTCGCTATTCCTCCTTTGCTCCAGCCATCAGAGTTGTTTCCTCCCTCATGAAAGCCTCTGACATCCCTTCACTCTAATGAAACCCTTCTGTTTCCCTTGTGAAACACACAGCGGCTCAAACACACAAGAAGGATACAAAAATATCATGTTAAACAGGAAATTAAAGCCTACTGGTCCGAAAAACAGGAAGTTGGTTATTAGTCGCCATACCTACAACGAGAGATGAGAGAACATTTCATGCAGGGAACAACAGGCCAATCACCTTCTCAAACACACAGCAGCTTCTCAATATTATGGACATCACTGGTAAAATAATCACCCTGTCAATGTCATGTAAATACCTTGTTTTTCCTTTCTTAGTCTATATATGTTTGTATTTTATTTCTTTGTATCTTTATTAATAGAATTTCATTCTTTTGCACTGCATTGTTGCTGTAATTAAGCAAATGTCCCCCAATGTGGGATTAATAAAAACTGCTGCTTCTTCTTCATACAAGAAGACAGAGACCCTGGATTGACATTATTTAAAATAAAATAAAAGAAACTCTCTCTCACACACACACACACACACACACACACCTCACCTGGTAATTCTTTAGAATCAAATCTGGATTGAAGTATAATTGAAATGGTGTGATGATCTCCAGTTGCTGCAGAAGACGAGAATGAAGAAGTTCACACAGTCAGACTGGATAACGAGGTAGAACCTCCTCATCTTCCTCCACCACCAACTCCTCAACACAGGTGTTCAGGCTACAAGGACCTGTGACAAACTATCCATCTGTCTATTTGTCTAGTATCTATCTATCTATCTATCTAAATGTCTATGTAGTACCTATCTAGTATGCAAATATCTATCTAGACATGACGTGTTTTTCTTACCCTGTCAAGACGTTCACAGCAAGAGACTGCGTCACAAGTGGCACACCTGACTTGTGTGTGTGTGTGTGTGTGTGTGTGTGTGTGTGTGTGTGTGTGTGTGTGTGTGTACACATGCCCTTCGTGTGTTTTCCCTGAACATGCCTCTCTGAGTGTGTTAGTTGGCTGTTTTCCTGGCTTTGCACGGTGGTCGATGTGACCGCTGCCGTCACATTTAACCAGCCGTGACGCTCCTCTGCTCGCTCACAGCACCACTGCAGAAAGTCTGCACTCGTTTGTCACGCTCGCCCGAGTTGAATTATTGAGCTTTTTTTCCTCGACACACGTCGCGACGCTGACAACGTTTTCTCGTGACTTGAAATACAGCGTTAGCATTGTGCTATTACACTGCTGCTGTCCCCCCCGGTGCTAGCGCTGTAGCTGGGGCTGTGGCTAGGCTACGAGCTAACAGAGTCGCACCGGCCACGTTCATTAGCCAATAATCATGATGATGTCAGAGTGGATTGAGTGGTGCCGGTACTAGCTGACGGTACCGGTGTGGGTCTTACCACTGCTGCCGTGGTGAGGACGCAGGCGGTGGTGTAAGCCCTGGTCACCACCGGGATCTGCAGGTACTCCTGCTGCAGTGTTTGGTACGCCATTTTGGTCCCACCGAACACTTCCGGCACTTTCTTGACACGTCATGACAAAGTCAACGCGGAAACGCGTGTTGCGTTCAAGAGCAATTGTGTTTTACAAGACCCGCAAATAACAGTAGTAGTTGCTGGCAAGTGTACGGAAAAGGTCAAATAAAATATAATAAATCACACAAATCATTATTTTCAAACTATGACGACATAACGAACGTCATTAGGTATTACTGTTAAGGCTAAACAGTGTAGGTCTTAGGTGTCAAACTCTGGCCCGCGGACCAAATTAGGCCCACAGTGTCATTATATTTGGCCCGCCACTATTATACAGTACACGTAGCTACATGTATACTACAAAAGTGTATTTTGGCACATGAGTCAGGACGGGACGTTGATTGAAGGACATTATTATGACTTTGCCAGTACATTGTTGTTATTTTATTTTGAAATGTATTATCAGTCCATGGGGAAAAGATTCCTGTTGAAAGTTAAATATGAAGACTGCATATAAAAAAAAAGAGACACGCAATTTTTATTGACAAGTTATTGATTGTCTAGCATGAAGCTTTGCTTCGTCCCATATTCAGGTTGTTTGGCTCCATATAAAAAGGTTCACTGTTCAATCTGGAGGAAGATTTTGTTCAATAAATATCAATGTTGGACCGAGACTTTGTCCCAGTTTTAATGTTGTCCCACTGTGTGGCCCCAGGTCTACAGTGAGTCTCTGACCATGCTGCTGTAGACGTCTCTGTAAGCGTTCAGGACGTCCAGAGCTGAAGGCCGGAGCTCGGGCTCCTCCTTCTTGCACTGCTGGTGGATGTGAAAGAGATGGAAATGGACCAGATCCCCTCCTGGGACGCTTCCCATGAGGAAGCGCACCACCTCAGGGATCTTCCAGATGTCAGTCTTCTCGTCGTAGCCCGGCATCAGCTGGTCTGAGAAGGGTTCACGGTGAGGCCACAGCTGCTCCGGGGCCACAAAGTCTCCGCTCAGCTGCCTGCGACCGCACTTCACCAGCAGGCCTGGTGACGAGTCCACCTCCGGCAGCGCGTCCACGTCGTTGACCACCACGCTCAGATCGGCCGTCAGCAGGAACTGAGAGAGGGTTTTCTCCAGGCTGTTGGAGTCGCACATGACGCGCCGGCCGGCCGGGCTGTTGTGAAGGAAGTGGAGGACGGAGACGTAGTCCCGGGCCAGACGCAGTCGCACCTGCCAACTGTCCAGCTGCCGGTACGCTCTCTGCGCCAAGACCTGCTCCAGGTTGAGCAGTGAGCCCAGCGGGTGGTGCTCCGTCACCAGGGTGTGCTCTTCAGGACAGAACCCCACCAACTGCACCACCAGGGGGCCCTGCAGGGCCTCTAGCATGGATACTCCGTGGAGGAAGTCTTCCAGATAATCCAGGGACGTCAGCGTGGACACAGCGACCTTCTGACCTCTCCACTCTGCCAGGAACACCTGGGGGACAAAGAGTTGAGAGATGAAACATTGGCAACGGTCACCAAACACAAGACAAAGTAACTGTGTCAGATGTGATAACGATAGTGTTGTAGTCCAGATGGCCCCAACCAACCGAGACCTGATCAAGACTAGACAGCATCGAGATCCAGACCAGACCAAGACATTCGGAGGTGGAGACCAAAACCAGACCAAGACTGTAGACATCAAAGAAAGATCACAACCAACCAGAACAAATGATCAGGATCTATTCTTTCAAATCCCAGTTTGCTTCTACATCACTGGAGCAGCATCATTTCCTTTCAGCAAGGTCTTTTCATGATCTTTCTTTAACATTTTATTTTGAACCATTTAGAAAAAACAACTTTGCTTCATAACATTAAAAACCAAATGAACTGGACCTAAGAGTGCAGGGGTCACTCTGGATGTCACCAACATCGTGAAACAAGGAAGCAGCTGGATTCTCTTCTGTTATTATCGTGTCATTACAGTGTTGGCTGAGTCTCCACTGAGTCTCTGGATCAAAAATACAGAGTCCAGTCCAAGATCGAGACTGCAAGCCTTAAAAAGTGGTCTCCAGACCAGGACCAATCTGGAGGACTACAACACTACCACTGCAAGTGAGCAGGCCAGTCTTGTAGACAGTATTGTAGTCCTCCAGATTGGTCCTGGTCCGGAGACCAGTCTGGAGGACTACAACACTAGACGATGAGGTGTGTTTTAAAATTCAGTCAACAAACATTCAGAGCATAAAAGCCAAGACCTTCACCTTCTTGACAACCCCTTGGCCAATCAGCTTGAGCGTGCGGATCTCTGTGTTGATCTGCTGGCACTGGAGCCAGGCAGCGCAGCTTGGCATCGTTCCTATTTTAAAGTGTCCCGGCGAGCAGCCAAGATGGGAGGACACCACCTGGTGGTCGGCATGAGACTCGGACTCAGAATACAGCAGGTGGACCCACAGGTTGCTGAGGAGCAGAGACGTGAGGCACAGAGCCACGGCCAGGAGAACACTGGAGGTCACACTGGGGGTCACACTGGGGGTCAGGGTGGAGGTCAGACTGGAGCTCCTGCTCCAAGGCATGGTGCTCTGCATTAAGAGGCAGGAGGGGGAGAGGAGAGTTAACAACGAAATGTAAAATATTATTACTGCAAACATCAAAATCATTGTACATGCTTGCAGGTGTGTGTGTGTGTGTGTGTGTGTGTGTGTGTGTGTGTGTGTGTGTGTGTGTGTGTGTGTGTGTGTACATATACATAGTACAGAATGTATATACTGTACATTTGTATTGAATTCACTGCTAAGCACTCTGGTTGCATGCTAACTAGCATTTTGTTGATCTGTACCTGTGACAATAAAGTTCAATCTAATCTAACAAAAGCCCGCCCGTCCACCTCCCACCTCCCACGTGGGAGACACCTAGAGAGCCCCCTGTTAAATAAGCACACGAGCTCCATCACACTGTACAGACGAAAACCTCCTGCTGTGGAAGTTCGTCCACCAGCCCGCTGGGGGGCGTCACTCAGCCCTGCACGCACGATACAATGTTTGTGTCGTTCACCTTCGGCGGGCGAAGCTGTTTTTCCGGTGGACTCCCATTCAGTGTCTCTCTTCCTTCCTATCCTCTGCTCCTTCTTCCTCCTTTCGCCTCGCTTCTCCTGCTCCTCTTCCTCTTCCACCAGCACGTCGTCTTCTTCTTCTTCTTCTTCTTCTATTATGGCGGGTGGCAACCTAAGGTGCATTACCGCCACCTAACGCATTGGAGTGTGAACCAGCGTTATCCAACCCAGAGTAACAGAAAAGAGAAGAGAAGAAATATATGTTTTATTGTCTTTCAGAAGTTGAAGAGGTTTCTCTGACCCAGTGGTTGAGGGTCTCCCTCCCCTTCATACTCACCTGCATATATTAAGGAAGAAAAAACTAACAAAAAGCCAGTATCTTTTAATTAATGAAGAATTCGTTAAAATTTTAAATAATGCTCATCAAATAATGCAGTCATTTCATTAAAAAAAAAAAAAGCAAGAATAATTAAAATAAAGTCTGGGGCGACCCAGTGGTTCGCGCTTCTTCCTCACAGCGAGAAGGTTGCGGGTTTGATCCCAGCTTCTCTCCATGGTCTCCAGCTTCCTCCCACACTCCACAAACATGCACGAGAGGTGAATTGGAACTCTAAAGTTGTCCAGAGATGTGAGTGCGAATGGTTGTGTGTCTCTGTGGTTCTGGTTTAGAATTCATTCACTCACCGAAGAGGGCTTTGTGTGTGTTTACACCTCTGCCGAGTTTGTTTCCCGGTTGCGTGAAGCGAGCAGGCGCCTCCCATCCACCGACGCAAGATGGCGCCCGTGTCGACGCGTGCTTTCTATGGCGGGGGGCGGGGGGTGAGGACCGTACGCAACTACGTCGGATGGAAGCACACGAAGGACGAGGAAGAGCAGCAGCAGAAGAAGAAAGTGACGCCAGGTCGAGCGCGGCTGGAATTATTTCTCCCCCAGTCTGTGTTGTCAGCGCGGAACTCGAGCTTTAAGCGCTTGTTGCGACGGTGAAAAGGTACAACTTGATTTATTTCCACATCCGGTTTGCCTCGACTGCTCCCTCAAGCTCAGTCGTTGTTGTTATGCGCGAGCTATAATAAGGCGTTTTAGCTCTAATGAGGAAACATAGTCACGGTTAATATTTATTAGTAAACAGAGAGAGAGGGGCGGGGGGTATTGCGTTCGTATTTTGTGACGTTTTAGCGCCATAACACACACACACACACACACACACATATATAGATATATATATATATAGAGAGAGATATACATAAACACAACACAGGCGTGGCCTGTCTGTGTTCACGTCAGGTTAGTTTTATTGTGGTGATGTTAAAACCTCTGAAAGGCTTTTGTTTGGTTTATTTATTTGGCGACGGAAGCCGTTTGAGGGCGACAGTTGGTCGGTCGGTGGGTGGGTGGGTGGGTTGTTTGTTCGGATGTTGCTCCATCAGCGGGAGGATGATCCCAGTTTCCATAGTTTCCTTCCTCATGAGCAGCAGCAGCAGTCTGTGACGTCAGCACAGTGAAGCCCCCACCACCACCACACACACACACACACACACCCTCCCACCCCCAGCAATGAGTCATCAAACAAGCTGATTAGTTTAATATTTATATGCGACTCTCAGCCGATTCTGATTCAGGGTCGATGTGTTATAAACACGCAGTTGATCTTCTATCAGAGTTAACGTGCCAGAAGGACACGGTTATATCACATCTGCATGATTTATTACTGTGTGTTGACTATTGAGTTGCTTACACGGTTACATTTTGTACATCAAGGAGAAATGATGATTGTCACATCGTTTCTTTAGTAAAGATGAGAAGAATATTACGTAGCTGATGGTCCCTTGAAATATTTCTAACTTTTTGATATGACGCGCCATCATATTTTCTATACTTCCAGTTGATTGTCTTTTCTTTTTTTTTTTAATTTGATGAAGCAAAGTTGTTTTTTTCAATGGTTCAAAATATGTGGCAGAGCAGCAAAATGTGAAAGAAGATGATTGAAGATGGCTTTCTGAGAGGAGATGTTGCAGTGCACTGATGCAGTCTGGGTCTGGCCTGCATCTCGATGCTCTCTGGTCTTGAAAAGGTCTTGGTGTTGTCGTGGTCTCGGTTGCTGGGTGCCGCCTCGACCACAACGCTAAAGTGAGGCGACGTTCTGTCCTTTCTTTTCCCCGCAGAAGAGAGCTGGCAGCTGGCGGGAGCAGCAGGACGCACACTCAGAAACAGGAGTGATGGCAGTCCGAGTGTTCTTCGTGCTTTTGCTCATCAGTCAGAGTCAGAGTTCGAAAATCCTAAACTCACCAATCAGACCTGGAAGGTAAGTGGAACAAAACATTTTTGGTTGAAATGGATGATGGTCCATGGTCCAGTTGACACACCAGAGGTGTCTGAGATCCAATACTCCCAGTATTGTTATCAGCTCTTCTGAAGCCACCACTATGATAATGGGCTGTGGAAGCCCTGACAGGAGCCAGGATTCACATTGGCAGGGCCTTAAAATAGGGAACCAGCCTGACTGACCCCTCTTGAGTCAGCTGCCACCAAGTCCACTGCACCTGGTCTACTTTTTGGAGGAGTTTGCAACATCTGCTCTTGGTTGTTTGTATAAATATTGACGCGACTCTTTCTTGTTGTAATTGCTGTAATTACTGCATAGTTTATGCTTTGCTTTGTTTTTAGTGCTGCAACGGTGCAGTTTCCAAATTTGGAATCAATAAAGTACATATATTCTATTGTATATACTTACTTACCTTGGTTGTGTGCAGCTGTAACTGGGCCTTGCTGCTGTTTCTCCTCACCTTGGTGTTGTTTGACATTATTTCCTGTTTCCCCTCAAAGGTATGAAAAGGATCTTGATTCGGATCAGACGGATTGTGTGTCTGCAACCAGGCCGCAGCAGACCTTCATGAAGTCCAATAACTTCTCAGTGGACATGCGGATGCCCGGCGTGGTCCCAGCTGAGGTCAGTTGCTCCTCCTCATGAAAACAACGCGGCCAGTTAGTGCAGAATGTACTGGAGTTGGACACATTGTAGACTCGCGGGCAGATTAACCCTGGAAATATTAAATCTTGTTGTTTGATTATGAATACTTCCAACATGAACATGCATTCTTAAAATACATATGCACTATGAATGCTAAATATTATGTATTTAATGGCTTTAATGTGTTTTTTCTCTCTCTCTCTGACTAGTCGGACACTTACCTGTGCACTGCGTTTCCAGTGCCCACCAGTCGAGATGCCTACGTTGGTCAGTGTCTCTCTCAGTCTCGTTTTTGTCACTTTGTTCTACTCTTTTTCTAATTCATGGACTGTATTTTTTGATTCATCTCTACAGTGGACTTCATACCTCATGCCAACATGAAAACAGTCCATCACATGATATTGTTTGGCTGCCGGACTCCAGTCTCCACCAGCAGCTACTGGTAATACTCACTATGTCCACCGGGCGATGTACATTGAAAACGTGCCCTGAATTCCCCCCAATTAAAAATTTACTTTTTGTTTTCGGGTTGCAAATTATCGATTCATTCATTAATCGTTCTCGATCGATTGACAGTTAATCCATAAACGATTAATTGTTAACATCACAACTTTGTTTACTCGCATTTTTTTTATTGCCTTTGTTTGTTTCTTGTCTTGTAGTTTCCCAGTGTGGGATCAATAAAGTGCATCCATTCCATTCTATTCTATTCTATTCCAGGGACTGTGGCAGTGTACAAGGAACGTGTAAGGATGAAGCATCAATTATGTACGCCTGGGCTCGCAATGCTCCGCCCACCATTCTACCTAAAGGTTGGTCTGCTTTATCTGGAGAACACACAGCTGTGTTGAAGAAGACTGTCAGTGTGGTTCTGCTCCTGAGATCATTCTCTCAGAGGTTCTCTCCATGAAGACTTTGGGATGTGCAGGCAAATTATGGCCAATGATGGTGCCGATGATTGTTTTATTTGCCGCTAATGCATGAAGCTAAACATAAATGTGAATCTGAAATAGATCAAAACGTATCACAATGTATCAGATGTCATTGGCTTGGTGTGATATTGCTTTGGCTGACGGCTGGCTGTGAGTGTTGGCTCCCTAAGAAGACTGCAAAGAGTGGCTCAGCCCCATCCTTCACTTCCTTCTCATGAACGTTCTTCCATGGTCTTCTCAAGAAGGTGGTGAAGAAGCTCTTGACGCTAAGAGCGTCTCGACGGCCGTCGTTGAAAAAAAATATTTTCTTTCTGTCGTCAGATGTCGGTTTTAAAGTCGGACGGAATTCTGGAATTTCCCACTTTGTTATGCAGATCCATTATGGAGACATCAGTGCGTTCAGAGGTGAGTGCGGTCTGAACATGAGCTCATAGCCAGTCAGTGAATTGAAGTAGTTGGTTGGTAGTTGGTGAACACCCCGAGGTCCCACCCACTGCTGCCTCTACAGCTGCTGTGAAGGTTATTCTGCGTCTGTACTTCAAAGTCACTGTGTTTTGTTCTGCAGACCATCATCGAGACTGCTCAGGAATGACCTTGAGGATGACCTTCACTCCGTACGTATGATGGGGAAAACTTGTGTGTGTGTGTGTGTGTTGTAGAGGAGAGATGTACTGGTGGATGGATTGCTAATAGAAAACAGACGTCTGGATTTAAACTGCGTGTCATTGGGGTGTGAGGTGTCAGACTCACCTGCCTCACCTCCTCTCCTCTCTCCTCTCTCCTCCTCCTCTCCTCCTCCTCCCTCCCCTCTCCTCCTCCTAGGCAGCCCTTCATCGCTGGTATTTTCCTGCTGATGTCTGTTGACACAGTCATCCACCCTGGGAAAACAGGTATGTTTGAGTTTGTGTTTGGTGTTATGATGAACATTGTCTTTGAATCCAGTGAGTGTTTGCCAAAAGGAAAGCCAGTGGTGGAAGACAGTGATTGGAGCGACTGGACCTCCAGTCCCTCCAGAGCCTGTTGTTGTTGTTGTTGTTGTTGTTGTTGTTGTTGTTGTTGTTGTCAGTTGGTGCGTCTGTGGAGCTCGTTGGGAATTTACCAAGTCCCAGGATAGGTTGTTTCCTCCTATGAGGTGTCTCACCACAACACTCCATCCACCTGCTGCTGCTCCACTACCCCTCCATTATGGCCCCACTAGTGTAACAGTTGCCCACCCCTGCCCTGGCTAGATTGATGATGCTTCTTCTTCTTCTTCCCTCAGTCACCAATGCAGACGTGGCCTGTGACTACTCCTCCTACCCCATCTATCCCTTCGCCTTCAGAACACACACACATCGTCTGGGTGAGTCACCGTGAAGTCACTGTGATCCAGCGTCACCTTCTCACATGACCAACAGCAGGTGCTCTCTGTCACAGGTAAAGTGGTCAGTGGCTACAGAATCCGTGATGGCAAGTGGAGCCTGATTGGGCGACAGTCCCCCCAGCTGCCACAGGTACGTCAGGCGGTCGATGAAGGACTTTGATTGAGATCATGCAACCACTGTACTGAGCACCTCACAACTCTTCTCTTCAAAACCTTCTCATTCCATTTTCACTCGGTGACGTCTTGGCAGAACATTCGAGGTCTTCACTGAGACTGAAGTGTAGACATTGAGACAAAGACGAGTTGTTTTCTTGGTAGCACACGTGGACTCTGCGCTGTTCATGGCGTGTCTAACCACACACGTGTGCTCGTCTGCAGGCCTTCTATCCTTCAACCAAGGACCTGACTATCAGATATGGAGACACAGTGGCAGCCAGGTGTGTCTTCACTGGCGAAGGAAGAACCTCAGAGGTTTATATTGGGTGAGTACTCAACACTGCACCCTGCTGGACACTGAAAATCCATGATGGTGATGATGATGATGGTGGTGATGATGAGGATGGTGGTGATGGTGATGATGATGATGATGGTGATGATGAGGATGGTGGTGATGATGATGATGGTGATGATGAGGATGGTGATGATGAGGATGGTGGTGGTGGTGATGATGATGATGGTGATGATGAGGATGGTGGTGATGGTGATGATGATGATGATGGTGATTATGAGGATGGTGGTGATGATGAGGATGGTGGTGATGATGATGATGGTGATGATGAGGATGGTGGTGGTGGTGGTGGTGGTGATGATGGTGATGATGATGATGATGATGATGATGATGATGATGATGATGATGATGATGGTGATGATGATGATGGTGGTGGTGGTGATGATGGTGGTGGTGGTGATGATGGTGGTGGTGATGATGATGATGGTGATGATGATGATGATGATGATGGTGATGATTTCAGATATTCCCTCGCTCCGTGACGTCCACTCTTGTTCCAGAGCCTTCAGAATTTGGGAAACTAACGATGGTTGTTTTTCATTCTTCTCTCCTCTGGTGTCTGCAGCGGCACGTCGGACGATGAGATGTGCAACTTTTACATCATGTACTACATGGAGCACAGACACGTGGTTCCCTTCATGAACTGCATGGAGGCTGGAGAGCCGGAGCTGTTCCAGAACATCCCAGCAGAGGCCAACGTTCCCATCCCAGTCAGTGCAGGACACCTTCACTCCCCCATGCACATGGGACACCCAGCAGGTGCTCTGCCACAGCCGCATGTCTGTCTTCAGATCTTAATACAGGGATTTATTGAAGTTTCTCCTGGCTGGCGTCCTCTTTATCTTCACATTTCTGTCATCCTTTCTCAAAAAAATCATTTTCTCTTCCACTCAAATTTTAACAGCTGCTTTTTTTGTGTGTGTGTGTGTGTGTGTGTGTAGCAGACTCTCACTATGAGCAGGTGCTGGACTGGCCCCAGACTCCCCTGCTGCTGGGCCAGCTGTCAGGCCTGGCCCTGGACTCCGACTCCAACCTGGTCATCTTCCACCGAGGGGACCGCCACTGGGGGGCAGCGTGAGTGAGCAGCACGCGCACACACACACACACACACACAGATGTCAGTTTGTCACTTCATTTACACGCAAACTTGGTTGTGTGTTTATGGGCAGAGGTGACAAAAGTAAGTAACACATCATCCACTTTTAGACTGAACTACACAACAGCAGAGTGCAAATAATGTAGCGCCACCTGACACTACAACAGCAACAACAACAACAACAACAACAACAACAACAGCAACAACAACAGCAGATGGTGGTATTTGTATCTTGTGTCTTGACAGCTTTGTTGTGTTTTTTCTCCAGCTCATTCGACAACAAGGCCAGATACCAGCAGAGGTTCCTGGGTCCCATCCAGCAGTCCACCATCCTGGTGGTGGAACCCTCCACTGGCAACGTTCTCAAAGCCTCAGGCCGGAACATGTGAGTCGCACTTTACTCAAGATGAGTGATCGTTGGTGCAAAGTTCCCCACAATCCCAACGCTAGCGTGTGCGATTCACCTGCAGGTTTTATTTGCCTCATGGAATCACCACAGACACCAGCAACAACTACTGGGTGACGGATGTCGCTCTTCATCAGGTGAGATGATGATGATGATGATGATGATGGTGTGAGTGTGAATCCCACCAGATGGTTTAAAGGTCCAGTGTGTTGCTTTGATTCATGATTTTTACATTGGTAAAAGCTGAACATACTGCAAGTGAACACATTCATTAAAGTGTAGTGTGGCAGTGGTAGAACAGTCGTGTGGTAGAACCACCAAGCAGGGTCCCAGTGCTCCCAGTTAGCTGCCATCGTGCATCAGCATACTTCTAAGGAAGCCTGCTGTGGACAATCCTGACCGTGTGCAGGCCACTGTAGTTCACGGCAAGGTCAGGAGGGGTAGGAGAGGGAGAGAGGGAGAGTGGAAGAGCGCTGCAGTCAAATGTAGCCACTTGATGTCGCTGCTCTTCTTCTAAAATCTCCAACTCTCGACACGCTGGACCTCTGAGTCCAGTCTGAGTGCAGAAGAAGTGACCGGCAGTCTGTTGGGTGGTCAGGTGCTGAAGGTGAGCAGCGACGGCCGGGACTCGGCCCTGCTGACGCTGGGCGAGGCCTTCACTCCAGGAAGTGACCGCAGCCACTTCTGCCAGCCCACCGACGTGGCCGTGGACCCCACCACCGGGGACGTCTTTGTGTCCGACGGCTACTGCAACTCCAGGATCCTCAGGTTCTCCAGCGCCGGCTCCTACCTGTCTGAGTGGGGCGCAGGTGAGACCGCACACACAGAGAACTGCACCAGCGGTTCATTTTCAGGGTCTGAAAGTTTGCTTTGAAGAGTCGTCCTTCATTCTTTATGGAGTGTTTAAAGCAGGTGTGGGCAAGCTACGGCCCGGGGGCCGTATGCGGCCCATCGTTGTCACCAAAGAGTAATTTGAGTTTCCGTGTTTTCCCGTCTGTCTTGTCCATGTGAAGGTTCCTCTGACAGGAGGAGGCGGGTTCCCTTTGCGGTTCCCCACAGCCTGGTGTTCCTGCCGGACCGCCGGGAGGTCTGCGTGGCCGACCGGGAGAACGGACGCATCCAGTGCTTCCTGGCCGAGAGCCAGGAGTTTGTCAAGGAAATTAAGAAGAAGGAGTTCGGAGGACGAGTGTTTGCCATCAGCTACAGGCCCGGAGGAGGTGAGCTCCCAGCTGTTGGACTGCTGGACCACAGTGGACAGCAGTGGCCCAGCAGTGGCCCAGCAGTGGCCCAGCAGTGGCCCAGCAGTGGCCCAGCAGTGGCCCAGCAGTGGCCCAGCATTCCTGATGCTCCAGGAAACTACAGTGGATATTTAGTCATTTGATTGAACCTTGACACGTATTGATTCTTGTGTGCGTGTGTGTGTGTGCACGTGTGTGTGTGTGTGTGTGTGTGTGTGTGTGTGTGTGCAGATGGCTTGATCTTTGCAGTCAACGGGGTGTCACGAGATTATTCGTCATTACTGACTGGTTTTGTGATCAATTACTCAACAAAAGAGATCTTGGATACTTTTTACCCAGAGACAAAGGTAAACACACACCCACACACACACACACACACACACACACACACACACACACACACACACATACCTCAGTGTGGCATCAACTCAGTTGATGATTGACCATTTGACAACAAGGCCTGGCTGGATTTGTTGCAGTGGCAGCTGGTTGTGGCACTTCCTGCTTCCTGCTTCCTGCTTCCTGCTTCCTGCCACTCTAGATAAGATAAGATTTCCTTTGCTCCTTACTGCTCTGACAGCGTTGGGGTTGGGGTTAGTCTGTCACTGCAGGAGCTCTGCAGTGGAGTCACAGTGTCCTGCAGCTTAGCCTTCATCCAGGGCTTGGCTTCCTCCTCAGCCTCTCAAGTCTCTGTCTGTCCGCTGCCCCAGCAGAGCAGCCTGGAGAAGATGGCTGAGGCCACCACGGTGTCTCCAGGAGGCCTCCTGAGCAGACGGATCTGCTCTGGCCTTTAGTCTAGAGTGCTGCTGTGTTGTCAGTCCGGTCCAGCTGATTGTTTATTGGTCACTCTAGTTGCCACTTCCTGTGGCAGCTGATTGTTATGGACGCTTGTGTATGCAGTGTGTTTATTGTGAGAATGTTGTCCAGCTGTTCATTTGGAAGCTTTGTGATTGCAGTGGAGTTTTCTGTTGTTGCTTTCAGGAATTTGCAATGCCTCATGACATCGTCCAATCAGGCGATGGCGCCATCTTTGTCGGAGACGCCACCAATAAATACGTCTATAAATTCACCAATTCACCATAGGCCTGATAATAATAAGCAATATAATAAATGCCTGATAATAATATTAATAGTAATGTAATTTTTTTTTTTTTGTCATGTGACATAAAATGTGTACTTTATTTCTAACTGTTAATTATTGTCTTATTGTCTTATTATCGTCTATTCTTTGTTCTTTTCCTTTCATTTCCAGAGTCGCATCACTCTGTCAAGAAGGCAGGTATTGAAGAACTGAAAGGTGAATATGGTCCCATTATAATCAGCGGCTCAGTTCATGGCAAAACTGACCAAATAATTCTTTCACCGTAGCGCAAAAACATGATTTTCTGACAATATTTTGCCTCAGCTGAGCACCGGAGACGACGAAAGATGAAATTATTGCGATTCTTCACTTTTTGTACTGATTGGTTCTTCACTATGGGACCACGAGAGACTCATCTCAATATTCCCGTCTCTTCCTGCAGAAATTGAAATGTTTGTTCAGACCAAAGGGAGGACGAGGCACAACGTGACAGCGGCTGAGGTGACGGAGAAGCAGCAGCAGCTTCCTGAGCAGCAGCAGCAGACGCAGACGCAGAGCCAGGAGGAGAAGATGAAGATGTCTGCAGTGCCTGACAGAGGCAGGCAGGGGGCGCTACCCACCATCATCACCGTGCTGCTGCTCAGCCCCCTGGTGGTGCTGCTCTCAGTGGGACTCTATCTGTGTCGCAGGAACAGCGGTAAGGAGCAGCAGCAGCAGTGTGTGTGTGTGTGTGTGTGTGAGATGAGGAGCTGGCGCTGAACCTCACAGATGAAGAAGCTCATTAGCGACACACACACTGCCTCTGACCACTGGCTCTCCACTGTTTGCTGCTTCTTTTGTAAATTACCCATTTTCTGTATATTTTTAAATATTTCTGTATATTTTTAAATATTTTTTAGTATAGTTACTGCCCTCTTTTTTGTTCTGCTGTCCTCCAAAGCACCACCACATCACAACAAATTCCTTGTCAGTGCGACACCTACTTGGCAATAAACGTGTTTCTGCTTCTGCTTCTTGTAGACCAACGGAACGCCAAATCTGAACCCAGCTCTGTGGAGGGCATCCTGGGAAAAATACGAGGTAATACAACATATATAAATATATATATACACACAAATATTCCACTTCTCTATCCGTTTACTTTGACTGTGGCGCTGTTGAACAGAGTGAAAATATTTGTGGAAAACTTTGTCTTCAAAGCAGTCAGCAGCCGTATTGAACACAGTGTGCGGGTGATTCCTGACTGGTGTGTGTGTGTGTGTGTGTGTGTGTTGCACCAGGCCGAGCGGTGGGCGGCCTGAACCTGGGCAACTTCCTGGCGTCGCGGCAGGGCTACAGCCAGCAGGGCTTCGACCAGCTGAGCACCGAGGGCAGCGACCAGGAGCGCAACCAGGACGACAGCAGCGACTCGGACAACGACGACTACTTTGCTCCCGACCGCTCCTCGTCCTGAGAGGCCTCTGACCTCTGACCCCGAAACCCCGCCCACTCTTCATACTGGCAAGATGGATGTTCATCATGATGTGTGTGTAAATGTTAGCTCGGTCCTTTCTTTGCATATTCAGAAATATAATTTTGTACAGTGAAATGCTTTATTTGATTTTGATTTAATTTAATTTACTTTTGCCATAATTATTACTATTACTATTATTATTATTATTATTATTATTATTTAAAATGCCTCACATGTCTTTGGTAGCACGGCCACCAAAGACTTGGTCCTTCCATTTCTATTTCCTTCCAGTTCTTGGTTATCAGGACCAACTTTATGAGGGGGATTTTGAATTGATTGCAGCGTCACTTTCAGGCCACGCCCACCTCAAGCAGCCACACAAGTGTTACTTTGTGGTCACATGACAGACGAGGCTTTGCTTCCTTTGAATCCAACAGAGGGGCGTTAACTAAATAAAACATTCCCACAACTTGAATTTACTCACTTCTTCCCTCTGCGCTCTCTGGCCCGGTTCAGTCTGGTCCGGTCTGGTGTCTGGTCTGGCCCGGTTCAGTCTGGTCTGGTCCGGCCTGGCCCGGTCCAGTCCGGTTTGATCTGGTCTGGTCTGGTCTGGTCCAGTCCGGCCTGGCCCGGTCTGGCCTGGTCCGGTCTGGCCTGGTCTGGTCTGACCTGGTCTGGTCCCCAGCCATGTCACCTTCAAGGAAGAAGAAAAATGCTGACTTTGTGTGCTGGTATTTCAGATGTTATTTCAAGAGAAAATCTTTGTGTCCATTCAAAGCGGTTTTTGCAACGACAGGAAAAGAAATGAAAAACGTACAAATTTCCAGCAGTTTTCCACCGTTGGGTCAGAGATCGGTCCTAGAACACTCGACTCATCAGCTCTCATCGCTAATGTTGCCTTGAACTCTTTCACTCTTCCAACTCCCGTGCGCGTGTGTGTGTTGTGTTGTCATGGGTGTTTAAGCACAGACCTTAAAAGAATCTGGTGACATCAGTCAAACATAACTTTAAATTGCAGTACACGCAGTGCTTCTGATACACACGTGTGATTTCTAGGTTCTCTCACTCGGCCTTAATGCTAATTTGTTTTTAATCCACCGCTTCAGATTGTTGTAAATGACCTCCTGATCAACTTGTTTTGTTTTTAGTTCTATATATGTGTGTAAATATAGATATACATACATACATATATGTATATTTATTGTGATTCAACGGGTTTTCTGCAAAGTTCTATTTTCAGTAACCATTGTTTGTGTAATAAAGTGTCTGGAAAGCACGGCGGTGTGTGATCACTCACTAGCGCCCCCTCTCTACACAATATTTTTAACATACTTATGTTATTTTCAACTGTGCTATTTTGAAGGTCGTCATTTGTTTCTGCTGGCGTAGTTTGTACCCCTCAATGTACAGTACGTGTTACATATATTGTTATATTATTGTTATCAATATAAATATTGATAACAATACTGATATATTGATAATATAACAACATACAAATCTAAATGTCCTTAACATGCAGGAGGCCTTTAATAACCTGACAATATTGCATGGATGCCACTTGGTAGCTTGGGAGCTGCTAGCATAGTAGCATCAGCTGTTCTTCATCCTTCCACCAGGTGGAGCCCCACTGATCCCTTTACTGAATAATACTTTAAAACACTCGATATTATTCAGGCTGATCTTCAAGTCATTTTAGTGACAATATTATATTGTAAAAAAAAATTTTTTAGCTTTCTGAAAAAAATATGAAACCCCTTAAAAAATGCTCAAGGGTTCCTCGGGAGGGGGTCCGACCCTCCTCGAGGCCCCCCTGTATTTCGCACACCGCAGGTCTGCACGAGCTACATGGTCTGGAGGCGCGTGGACACCAGTCGTCAAAGCGAGTCCGTGCACAAGTGTTGGGCCATGTCATCCCTTGGCCACCAGGGGCCGACAAACCCCGGACGGACTGTGCGTGCCTGGCGGTGGTCACGTGTGGACGGTGCGGTGATGATGCGACGTCGTCACGCAGCAGCGGTGACGTTCGTTGGGGAAAGGTCAGAGTCACATCGGAAGGTTCCCGCTGAGGGGATGGAGGAGGAGTGGCGGCAGTGATGGGGTTTATGGGATGGATGGATGGATGATTGATGGATGATGGATTGAGGTTCTGCTTCATTGTCGCTCGGTTCGACATCATTCCTGACTTGTCAACGCTTCATCACCGCCGCCTTGGACCGGACCGGACCGGACCGGACCGCTCTGACTCGGTAGGACGGTGGAGCCTTTTGGACGCTTCAAGGTTTGTTCCTCCATTGCGCACTTTTGCGTCAATTTATTGACGTGGAATGAAAATAAAAACGAAACAATTGCGCTGGAGATGATGAAACTTTGGTGACTGGAGCTCATTAATCGACGTCTTGAAGGAGCAATAGGTGCAAATATTACCCATTATCATCATTAGTATTAGTAGTAGTACCAGGAGTAATACTACTACTACTACTACTACTAGTAGTAGCAGTAGTAGTAGTAGCAGTAGAGGGAATATTTCTCTCGCTGCTGTTTGCGGTGTTATCGTTCTGTCCGGTGCGCTTGCTGCTGCATGAACGACCGCAAAAAAAAAAAAAGAAAAAAAAAAAACCCCGAGGTTGTCCTATGGAGCCTCCTCAGAACAGTGACGTCATCCTCAGCAGGACTGGGGCTCGAGGCTGCAGCAGCAGCAGTCATTGACTTTAGCCTGTAATAGCAATAATAGCTGTGTGTTTGCTAGTGTTCTAGCAGGTCGTTGCTGCAGAGGAAGGGTTTGGTTGCAGAGACTGCACTGCAAATATTCTAATGTCACTCCAGCTGCAGCAGTGACAGCTGCAGCAGCAGCTGGATGCTGCCAGTGAAGAGGTCACACCATACATACATACATACAGTCAGATGCAGTGTGCCGAATCCCATTAACCTAGTAACCTAGTAAAAAAGCTAAAGATAATAAATATTATTGTGACTAATAGTCAGTGAAATGTCTTGAAGATCAGCCTCAATAATATTCTAACATGTTTTCAAGTATTATTCAGCAAAGGGAAAAGGGAACAGCGGGTCTCCCCCTGGTGGAAGGATGAACAGCATGATGAGAAATAACTATGAAGCTGCATAAAATATTGTCAGCTTATTTCAGGCCTCCTGCGTGTTGAGCACATTGACGTTATTGGTATTGAGACACAATCAGGAGGATGGGGTTATTAAAATATTATTATTATGTATTTATTTATTTTAACTTCAACAGTGACTGAACATCTTTCCCACTTTTTCTTCCATGTGTGTACCTGCAGTTGGAGAATCCAGTTGGTCTGTGTTATGTTTGCTGCAGGACGAATGTCCATCTGTCAAGCTATTGAAGTGCCACATGAGTGAGTTTTCCATCTGCACTGCACGCCATTCCAACATCAAAAAGAACGCAGGCTGTGAAAGTAGCCGTGATCAGTGAGCGTGTCACTGCAACTAGACTGTGAGGTGTACCAGGAACTGCCTGCTTTCTGTACAACAGATCTGACTGCACTGTGGTGGCATTGTGTATGACAAAATAAAAGACTTCTGTAGGTCCAAAGTCCCAACAGTGAACGAGCGTTACAAGTGAGTTCAGTACGAGAAAGCACGTGCCGCTATCATTTTGCTAATGCTTCCCTTGTGTTATATGCTATGTGGTATTCACCTATTCAGTACAGCAAAGCAAACTACATGGCAGTGTTGCACATTGGGTTCTGTTTGTTATTATTACAAGGTTCTTTGCATCATTATATTTAGAAATTACCCAAACAACTTTTTTTTTTTTTTCATCAAACCCAACATTGTATTATATGATAAAGTTTTATATTCAAAAATGAACAAAATATAAAAAATATGTTGGTTTTATTTAATATCTGGAGCAAAAGTCATGATTTATTTATTTTCTTTGTTTTGTATTTTTAGGCTTTGCAGGCAAAACCATCAATAAATCATGGATGGACAAATGGACCGACCCAGACCAGTTGCTTTAAGATGACACGCACAGATCTCGCTGACACTCTGTTATCAGCTTCTCCTCAAGATATCAAAGTGGTCCTGGTTTCCTTGGAGAAAAAGTCCTTACAAACTCTTAAAAAATGTAATCACACCGAGCCGGGCACGAGGCAGAACAAGACGCTCACACACACTGAAAGACACTTTAGCTGCGTGGACAAATTATTGGATTACCTAAAACTACAAAAGTACTCCATGGAGTCCCCGTACAGGAAAGCAGAGAGGTACACAAATAAACCTGATGCATCATGGAATACCTTAGGACTCCAGCAGAGGTTTCGCTTTTCTGCTCCAGACATTCTGAGCCATAGGGCCACGCCTCCAAAAGTGGCCGCGGACATGGCCAGCAAGGTGGTCATATCTGAACAGAAAAGAAGGACGAGGTCAAAGAGTGCCTCTCGTGTCCCCGCAAGGCTCACCCCTGTTTCCTGCTCGTCTTCCTCCAGAAAGGGTAGAGAGCCAGAACTGGCTCCAGAAGCATGGTGCAGACCAGAACCATCCCAGAATGTGGACGTAGCACCCTGGGCACACATTGGTGAAGTCCACCTGATTGAATTGCAGCCTCAAGCAAATGACTGCATGGAATATTCTTCTTACTATGTAGCCAACACCTCTGAGGATTCCGTGGTGGATAAATCAGCAACCAGTCCTCATGTCAGATGTCGCGTGGACATCAAACCCGATGAATCGGCATTACATTACACTGGACAAGAGGCCAAAGCCGACGTGGACTTATCGCTGCACAGGCACTACAGTGTGGGTCGTCGGAGTCTGACTGTGCCGCGACATTTCACCTATTCCAAGACACCAAGTACTGCTGACTCAGTGGGTGCAGGTAGTCGACAAGGTGCTCAGTATCCCCACAGCATGATGAACAAGTACATGCAACCCATGGAGATTCCTCTGCATCGAATGCCCTCTTCAGTCAACTACTATGATATGGATTATGACGTTCAGTGCAATCCAAATACAACTCCCCAGTGCTACTACTACAGCGATCCACGTTTCTCAGCTACTACATTGACACAACCTTGTTCTTCCTTTCAAAATGAACATTACGCCGCAGCAGGACCTCATCATGCTAAAATGCAATATGTCCAAGATCCAAGGGCTCAGAAGATGCATCCTGTAAGCCCAAGACCTTGGTGTCTTGAGACTGAAGCCTACCCTTGTCCTGGGAAGACACCTTATCCCAAACCATATTCTACAAACAAATCAGGACACTACGTCATACAAACTGCTCCAACAAGAATATTTTATGGAGAAGATCCAAGCACTTTTCCAATCCAGACTGCCCCACCAAGATTTTGTTATTCCAGAAACATGCATGTGGTACCGCCGGAGCATCACGTACCTGCAAAGGTATACTACACGGAAGGCCGGAAACATGCAAGAGTTGTCCAAACTCAACTCGATGAGTTTTATGGGTCTGAAACGTCTGCTAATTCCAGTAATCTGGCTGCCCAAGTACCACAAGTTACTCCAGTGAAGATTCAGCATGAGCCTGTGTCAGCGTCATGGTATGCCAACCCAACTCTAGAGTCCCAAAGAATTGGCACAGATTCTAAATCATACTCAAGGTCTTGGGACAATATCCTCAACTCTTGTGTCGAGAGAGAACAGCCTGTTTCTGTCAATCGTCGTCAGAGCTTTGATGATCTTCTGAAGTTCAAAAGGTCCAAAGGGGTAACAATAGACAAACCCCAGCCGGCAGTAGTTAATCTCTCTAGTTCGCCAAGACGCTATGCAGCCTTATCCATGTCTGATAACTCATTAATTGACAGAAGCCCATCAGAAACATCGAAGAGCGCAAGAGACAGATTTTGGTGCGTCACCCCTGAAATAACAATCACTGATGACGACATTCTACCTGGAAAAATTGACAAAGCCAAAGGGTGGTCATCCGGATGTGAGCTATTTGACAGCAGAAGCCCCGTGGCTCCAGGACCATCACAGTTTGATTGTAAATGTTCACCACAAGCGAACGCACATGAGGATGACTCACTGCAGCAGAGCCTTGAACAACTCGATGAGCTTTTGGCAAATCTGGTGACTGATTACAAGCCACCCAGCAGGAGGGCAAGTAAAGACATTCTGGACCAACTGAAAAAGTTGATTGACGAAGAAGAAGCAGTGTCTCTGTCCAGAAAGAGCTCAATGGCAGGTATGGGGGAACCAGCTCCTCTTGACAAGCAGCCGACCTCAGTCAGAATTCATTATGATGGCTTTCAAGACATGGACAGAGCAAGCGATGCAATGAAGAGCGTGGAAGAGTGCTCCCCTGATCAAAGCCCCGATGAAGACGATACAATGATGTGCTCCAATGACAAATGCCGGCGGACAGAGACTCTCTTCAACGCTTGCCTGTACTTTAAGTCCTGCCACAGCTGCTACACCTACTACTGCTCCCGCAACTGTCGAAGGGAGGACTGGGACATTCACAAAGAGAGCTGTCTGTACGGAAAAATTGGCAGCGTGTGTCGTCACATTATCAAACACTGCCGTGAAACTGCCGAAGTCCACCGAGTCTTCTCCCGTATCGCCAAGGTGGGCTACCTGTCCAGAGGTCGAGGAGTCGTCTTCCTTGGTTTTCCAAACCCCACCTCATCCAACAGCTTTCTGCAGTACGGCCTGGGGAGTCTGATGATATCTCCCACGTATCTGTCTCTCCGAGAGCTCGCCAGTTTCAAGGACAATTTAGGCGAGTACTGCAAAGAGCTGCAGGAAGCAGGCAAGGAGTACGATCCAAACGAATGTTTCATCCTGAATGTATCCATCGCCGTCGGCGAACAAACGGCCGACGGGCCGTCCCCGAGGAACCAAGCCCCGGCCGTCAGAAAGCACGCAAAGGTGGCGCTGGCCTCCTTCAGCCCCGACAGCAACGTCCACAAGAAAGAGAGCGAAATGGAAACATTGATCCTCACTCCGCCGCCGGGAACCACAGACATTGACAAAGAAGGAGAGGTGGGCAGGAAAGCTCGGGAGGTTTGTTTCATCAACATTCAGCGGGAGTTGAGGATCCGCGGTATTTTCTTACGCCACGAGTACCCGCAGGTGTACCGACAACTCTGTGAGTTTGTGGAAAACAACAGAAGATTCACACCCACGACTATTTATCCCATTGATAAGAGAACTGGCAAACAGTTTATGTGCATGATCATGGCTGCGTCTGAGCCCAGAACCTTGGACTGGGTCGGAACACCACACCTCCTCGATGACATCATCTGATTTGCACCTCTCTTATGCTTGTGTGTGTGTGTCTGTGTGTGCGTGTGTGGGTGTGTGGTGCATGTGCATGTTCACATATCATAAATATTTATCAACAAATAAAATTTCCCAACTTACTAAAAACATGAATTTATTCTGCGTTCCCTTTCATCAAGATTATTGGTTTTTTTTCCTTGAGATTTTCATCCATTCGTCACTCGACCTGCGTTTTCAAGTTCAGGGTGAGAGAGAAAGAAAATAGACAGAATTTCTTCTGAATATTTTTTTTACAATAGTATTTTATCTGACATATCATTGAACTACGCTTTGATCAGATTGCAGTGAACTCAGTAAAGATTTCTGAAACAGAAAACACTGAAATAAAAGAAACAAAACTGTATGTTACTCTCATGAGTTACTGTGTCCAGTGTTTGGCCATTACGTTGGTTTTTTTTTTTATTTCATTATTTTCAGTCTTACATCACTAAAATTGTATTGCAGAAAATAAGTGTATTCCCCTTTAACATTTGCTAAAATTATTATTCTGGCTGCAAAACCGTGCTATGCAAATATGATTTTCATCTGAATCTGTAAACTGTGATGACTTTTAGCTCTGTAGCCTCTCTCAGTGTTTCCTTCGTGTAACGTGCTCGCTGTTGGAAGTTTCTATGTTCTCACCGTCTCTCCTTTGTGTCCATTGATACAGTAATAAAGGGGTGATAAAGACTGGGAGAGGCTCCAGTCACCTTTGACCCCTCGTGCTGAATGTGCAGGATGGTCATCTGTAAAAAAAACAAAAAACAATAGCACTGGAAAATAACGAGTGTTTTGTTGCTGTGTAAAACTTTATACTGAGACTGTAATAAAACCTTTAGTTAAGTAGGTCCGTGTCAAACCTTCTTGGTGTAAATTCCAATGATCTACATTAAAACCACGGCAGGTTATGAAAAAAGGACGAGCAAGACTGCTGGAGAGAGAAGGAATGACAGGACACAGCTGTTAAAATTCACACTTTATTTAAGAAAATGATAACAAGATGTTCCCCAAACTTTCCAATGGAGGCCCTTCTACCTTCACCAGCCAAGGAGAAGATCTTTGCTTATATTACTTCTTTACTTTCCATGTCTGCGCTGAGATTTCTATCAACGCTGCATTAAAAAAAAAAAAAGTCTTATTGTGACAACTTTTCACTGCATGCTCTTCCTTTCCTTCTGAAAACTGAAGCTGGTCCGGCGGCTCAGTTTTCGCTGCTTCTGGGCAAAATAATCAGCTCGAGAACTGCTGGCTCGAGACTCCAGGATGTAGTTCACCTGCAGGCAAACCAACATCAGAACAACAACAACAACAACAACAACAATAATAATACATAATTCAAACTTTTACATCTAATATCAGCCTCAGTTATAGGACCAGAACATTTTAAATGTTTCAACAGAAAGTTACACATTTCCCTTCAAAAAGCAGCAGTAAGAAGAATAAACAGAGAAGTAATGATGACTGCAGACAAGAATGGGACGCTGATGGTGGAAGTCATGAGACACCTTGGAGGCCAGCAGCTGCAAACCACAACACATTTACATTTGCATTTTTAATTAGGCTCATTTTTTGCCAGATAAATATTTTCCTACTTGAGTCCAAAGAAAGAAGAACCTGAGGACTGCATATAGAAAATACTGCATGACTACATGTCCACTGACCCTGGCCCTCTCTGGTTTTAACTGCTGGTCGGCCAGGGCAGATTCCTGAGACACGCAACACCGAGCTTCAATCAACACAACTCACCTTCAGCACAATTTCATTGACTGTTGCTGCGTCCGACTCGAAGTAGAGCGGCTTGTAGTCGTGATTACTGAGATAGGTCAGTTTAAATATGGCGTAACCTGAAAGACAGGGGAGACTTTTTCTTTACGGTGCATGGATGACAGCTTGCACACCTTTCACACACACACACACACACACACACACACACACACACACACACACACACACACACACACACACACACACACACACACACACACACACACACACACACACACACACGGAGAAGAAGAGCAGCAGAGGGACTGGTCTGACTGGACTGGTCTGACTGGACTGGTCTGACTGGTCTGGTCTGACTGGTCTGACTGGTCTGACTGGTCTGGTCTGGACTGGTCTGACTGGACTGGTCTGACTGGCCTGGTCTGACTGGACTCACTGGGGCTTCTCTCTTCCACCAGGTCACAGGCACACAGGTGGTCCGAGTCGATGGAGATGGGCTTCTGTCGAATCCAGAACTTGGTGGTGGCCTTCTGGCTGGTGACTGGGTCGATCTCCACCTTCTCTCCTGAAACACCTGAGGAGGAAGAAATGAGAGCGTTGCCCCCGAGGCCCAACAAAGCAGTGGAAGACACGCGGGCGGACGGACGGACGGACGGACGGACGGACAGACAGACGGACAGACAAACGGATGGATGGATTTGTTGTTCAATACTGATCATCAACACCTCCAGGAACGGCCAGATGGACCTCAGTCATCTTTGTCCACTGTGTTGCCAGAAGATACACAAAGTTTCACACATTGCAACAAGCGCGGAGACAACCACGCAGCGCAGCAGGGGGCGCTGCAGTCCGTACCCAGCTGGACTTCTGTGGTGAAGCGCAGCTTGTGGATCATGTTGATCTTGAAGGACTTGTAGTGGTGGCTGCTCAGCATGTCCTGGACTGTGGTGATGTCGATGGGCGGGTCCTCCTCAGAGCTCTCCTCACCCCTGGAGCCTGGAGACACCAGCACAACATCAAGCCGTCAGTCACACCTCCCCAGAAGTACACGTACTACATGTATAAATACACACAATCATCTATACATAGAGCAGTTGGTGAAGCTGGTGTATTGACTCACTGTTCTCTCGCACCAGGCAGAACTCCAGCGTGTTCTGGTTCTCCAGCGTGGACTCCAGGTCCACCGAGACGTTTGGCTGCGTTTGCTTTTCCAGCCGATACATTGGACCTGTGGGAGGGATGGGATTGGTCAGAGCGACGCTCCTCACCCGTGCATGGGACACGAGTGTACGACCATTTTCCCAACTCCTTACCGGCACCTTTCTGGGAGCCTTTTCTCTTCTTCATTGCTTTCTGCAGAATCTCCTTCATGGAGACCTTCAGACTGTCCACAGGGATTAATGAGAAGCCATGAGCAGCATTTCTACAGTGGGAAAAGCAAAGGAAGAAATCATATTATATTAGTGAAGTGGTGATGAAGGTCTCACCTCTAGTTTACTGTCAGGGGTCAGCAGCTTCCTGGATGAGCATCCAGCTGGCTGGAGTCAATGAGTTAGCAAGATGCTAAACTAGAAGGCGCTACACTGCTAGCGCAGGCTTGTACTGCGCTGTGGGTCTCACTGTAGAGACCTCTCCTGCTCTCCGCCAGAGTTTATAGTCTTCACTTCAGTTCGTCCCAAAATGAAAATAATTGGGATAAACTGAATCCGACGTACTGGGCCATCGCTCCTGGGCCATCGCTCCTGGGCCATCGCTACTGGGCCATCGCTCCAGGGCCATCGCTCCTGGGCCATCGCTACTGGGCCATCGCTACTGGGCCATCGCTACTGGGCCATCGCTCCAGGGCCGCTAGAGGTGAAATTCTTGGTCCGGCGCAAGACGGACGCAAGCGAAAGCGTTTGCCAAGAACTTCCTGTCCCAGGCGACGCTGGGATTGGCCGAGGAGAACAAACTGTCAGGTGACCAGCAAGTAGACTACATCACAGCCATCAATACAGTCAAGCCATCGCTTCAATCACTGGTGAGAAGGTGCCTGGTGCCAGACACCACCAGCTGGTCCCTTACATCCTGACGAAGAGCGACTGCCTGGAGGTGAGTCCAGGTGAGGAGTACTTCTCCACCAGCGCCAGGGTGCTGAAGCCAAACTTGTGGATGGGTTCTCCAGAGTCCAGCGGAGGGAAGTCGGTGTCCACCTCACCGTCGTCCTCGGCGATGTGCAGACAGTAGGCGTTGACGTTCTCACTGTGGAGGAGTGAAGAATCTCATTTCATGGAGGAAATATTATAAGTGATTCTTCCATCATCAGGAGATGACTTCACATTCATTATTTATTGATTTATTTATGATTGATTCTGTGATCTCCAGTAGAGAGTCGGCCTGAACCGGGCCTCAGCCTGAACCGGGCCTCAGCCTGAACTGGGCCTCAGCCTGAACTGGGCCTCAGCCTGAACTGGGCCTCAGCCTGTCTCCAGTCAACCCAGTGCAGGAAGTGGACCAGGTGGGCGCTGGGAGAGACCACAACAGGTGAGGATGAGGAGGGTGGAGGCAGAGCTTCCAGGATGAAACTCGGCTCCTCGTCTCCCACATCTCCACTCAGCCACCACAACCAGCGCTACACACAGGTTCTGTACAGGGTTGTGGGTCAGTGACTGCGTGACTCCAGAACCTGGTCCACTGCTTATTATTGGACTCTGAGTTCTGATTGATTTCCTGTTTGTTTGGCTCAAAACCTTTTGCGTTTTGTCTCATAACTGCGTTTGAAACTTTTGCATTTTTCATCAAGACCACCGTTTGTGTTTCTGTTGAGGGTCTTTGATTTTTTCTTTTGTTGTTTGTCAGAAATAGTGTGGGTCTTATTTTAGTGTTAGAGTTGTGTTGCAACCTACGGCTTCTGTCCCCCCCACACCAAGCCCACCAGGCCTGCATCACTGCGCTGGCTGCTTCTCTCATGTAAACCCACTCCCACCTGAGTTTGGGTTCGCGACCCTCACTGGTGTACTGCCAACAGATCAGGCCAATCAGGTCGTGGACGCGGGCGTTGGCGATGGTCACCACCGTCATGGGATGCACTTTCTCCTGAGCCATGGACAGGTAGACGTCGATCTTCTTGGTGGCCGTGGTGCCGATGTGACCCTGAAAGCACAAAGGAGAGAGTGAACAAAGAGGAGAGGACGGCGGTCGCAGAGGTGCAGTGTGCAAAGTACAGGGGGTCCGGCTGGGGGGTTGACTGGTACCAGGCCAGACAGTCAACAGCCTCTGCTATCCCAGGCGTGGGCAAACTACGGTCCGGGGGCCATTTGTAGTCCATTAAGCTCTTTCACCCAGGCCTTCAGCCCAACATGAAGAAATGATATCAACAGTCAGTCAGTCAGTCAGTCAGTCAGTCATCAAACACCTCCATGTTTGCAGTGTTTCCAGAGTCATTGCAATAAAGAGCTAAACCCCCCGGTGGTTCCTGGTGGTTCTGGGTGGTTCTGGATGGTTCTAAGAGCTAAACCCCCTGGTGGTTCTGGGTGGTTCTGGGTGGTTCTGAGAGCTAAACACCCCGGTGGTTCCTGGTGGTTCCTGGTGGTTCTGGGAGGTTCTGGGTGGTTCTAAGAGCTAAACACCCTGGTGGTTCTGGGAGGTTCTGGATGGTTCTAAGAGCCCTGGTGGGGCTTCAAAGACACTCATTTGGTTGCAGCTTTGCTTCATTCTCCATTGACAGTACAGCAACGTGTCTTCTCCATGATCTCCCAGGATTGTGGATTGGACCGTGGGTTGTTTCCTCCTATGAGGTGGCTCACCACCAGAACTCTCCATCCACCTGCTGCTGCTGCGTGGAGCAGGGCTTGTTGGCTGGTTGAGTGTGTAAAGTGCTGTAGGAAGACGGTGGAATGGTTCACCTTGCCATCAAATTTGGAGTATTCGTTGAAGGGGTTGTTGAGCTGCTGGGGACACTGCTCCAGCCGCATGGACAGTGTGGATTTGGTCCCAAGCGTCCGCTGGCGCTCCTTAAAATCACGTTTCTCAAACAGTGACGGCGAATCATCAACTGGAAAGAAAAGATGAAAAACTTGCTCCAACATCGGCTCAACAAACACCTGACTATGCATTTTAAAAATGTCAATGTGTTACCCGATTGGAAGGACGTGGTCTCTTTCCACTGGATGTTTTTACACTTGATTTGGTTCTGGCGCTCTTTCCTTAACCTTTCAAGTCTTTGGGCTGAAACAACAACAAACATTTCAGTCAAAACCAGTGTTGAAAAGCACATCTGGAAAAGTATCAATAGAAAAATCACCATATACTGTAGAAAGGTTGAGTTGCAGATGAGTTGGGTTTGACAGGGTCAACCCTTGCAGCTGTTGCTCCTCCACAGAGTGACGGTAAAACAATACACACGGTGGACAGAGAAGAACTAAACAGTGTTTCATTGGTTTATTTGAAATCCAGTTGATCTTACCAGCAGCCACTGGTTTCTCTTGGCTGTCGTGTCGGACTCCTGATGAGACAGCCACTGCCAGTCAGTGCTTTCATTCTGCAAATCTGACCCAGAACCACAACCAGCATTCCCAAGATGTGGTTTGAAAATGAAGCCGAGCCAGCACTAATGGTCGCTCTCCCCCAGATCACAGAATCATTGTGTTAGCAGAGCTTCATCCAGATTAGAGTAACAAGCACTAGGACCGAAGAACCACAGCGTACTGGACTCTGGCTAGACCCCAGTTCCACCTTCAATGGAGCAAACTCATTGGTGAAAGACAGCTGGAATTAGACGACGGTAAGTCAAAGCCAATAGAAGGTCCAGCAGAAGTATTGCTTCATATGCAAGACCCAAAACCTGATCAATATTTTTTAAGGTGAACTCATTTGAATCAACAACACTTCACATTAACATTAATAAGACTTTATTTCTGACCTGACGTACCCAAGACTGAATCACTGGTTTGAGTGTGTGTGTGTGTGTGTGTGTGCGTGCGTGTGTGCATGAATTCCGCAGTTGTGGTTGACCAGCAATGGTGGCCTCTGCAGTTGGGAGCGCCCCACTTCCACCCTGCTGCTGCAGCTGCTGGACAGAAAGGAGCCACAAGCTGCTTGGCTGCTCTACTGGGTCCATCCAACCAGTCGCAGGTGAGTGAAGTAAGTCTGCACACCTGCTGGAGGACATGCAGGTTAACCAGGGTCCACTGGAGGAGATGCAGGTGATCCAGGGTCCACTGGAGGAGATGCAGGTGATCCTCTGCTGGAGGAGAAGTGGCGCCGCCGGCCAAGGGGAAGATGCCTTCCTGGTGACTTCTGGAGTGCCTCCGTCCAGCTTTCTCCTCCGTGCCATCGATGCATGGAGGTGGAGGAAGATGTCCAGAGGAGGGCTGAGGACCCAAGGACACCCCACTGTGTGGTGCCACTGGACCAACAAGCTTTCCAGTCAGGCTGCAGCAGCGTGTGGCAGCAGGTGAGGTCCAGTCCATGAGGTCCAGGAGCCATGGTCCACAGAGACTTACCTCAAACAGCTACTGAATCCTCGCCACGCTGTGCTTGGCTTATTTCAAACCTTTCACATATTTTAGAATCCCGCCGCAGAGTAAAGTGGTATTGAGGAACGCTCCACAATAAATCTTGATGTATCTTGTGATTCATTGTCCATCTGATGATAAATGCCTGGGCCACCGCTCTTTGCTTGCAGTGCTGTTTAGAGTCCATCAACCAACCAAATGCCGTGAAACGAAGGAGAGGGACGGAGCGAATGAAGACAAAGTCATAGTGATGGAGACTGAAAAACATCTGGAATATCTCAGAATAAAGGTTTAGATTGAGAGGGTCAGTGGTTCACTAGTGCAGAGGACTGGTGAGGAGCCTCCTGGTCAGAGTCATGAAGCACTGGGAGAGGAGCAGACCACTGGTGGGGCAGGTCTGCTGTATTTATTGTACCTTGTTTTAAAGCAGCGTCCACCTCCCTGCCTGCCGCTGGGATTGAACACTGCTCTGTATGCAATCACACTAGTGCCAGTTGTTCTGTCACATTCTGAGGCATGAATTGAAAAATGGAATTTTTGTTCATGTTGGGTTGAGAAGACCACCTGCACCTCCTTCACCCATGCCAGGGCCAAGGAGGTGAAGCACTGCACAGACTGCTCACACCAGTCCAGTGAGGAAGACTTTAGCTTTCCACTGCACTGTACAGACTGCCTAGTGTGACTCCATCCGTTATGAAATGTAATCAATCACAACAATTTAAAACTGACTCATTTCCATCATTTCCAAGAAGCAATTTGATCCCACAGTCCCTTCAAAAACGTGGCGTCCATGACCGCCTGCGTTCCCAGGGCCGTCCCACACCTCCAGTTTTATTATGATCATGATTTGGTGGTTACGCACCTCATAAACAAACACACATTTCAAGCGTGACTTGATGTACAACCCATGCTTCACAACCTTCAACAGCCCAAAATCTGACCTTTAACCTCATTCAGTCGCTGAAGCAGATTAAGCACACAAACCCTCCTCCAAACAGAAGCAAAATAAAACTTTATGGCCCACAAATCAACCTGCAGGAGGGGCGGGACAAACACAACCATCAAACCAAGCCAGACCCGGACAGAAACGTACCTGTGTTGGAGCGCCGACGAATGCCAAAGTCCCAGCTGGAGGTGATGTCCATGGACTGGGAGAGGTCGCAGGAGTGACCGTCTGGAGCAGCTCCGCCTCCCTCAGTGAAGGGAGCCGCCACCGCCGAGCCGCCTCCACCGCCTCCACCACCTCCACCGCTGCTGCCGCTGCTGCCAGACAGCAGAGCCAGCGGGCACTTCTCCAGATCAACGTCCTGATCTATCAGCACCATTTCACACATTCCTGTGTCATCGCTGGTGACGTGAGACTGGCGGATGTGAGCCAGAATGATGGTGGGATTGTCCAAGAAAGCCATGACCTCTGCTTCCTAGCACCACTAACTGGCCTTGAGTGTTTAGTCTCTCTCTCTCTCTCTCTCTCTCGTTTTATTCCAAACAATCCAATCTCAGCGTTTCATAAAGCAGGAAGTGATGCCGACATGCATTTCATTTCTTGACACGCTCGTCTTCTCCCTCCAAACTGCAGCAAAAGGGACCCCTGTGAGAAAGAGAGTCAACAGTTAAATACGGCCTCTGAATATTAAGTTTGACTAATATCACTGGACAAATTCTGACCCTCTGATGTCATCTTACATGATTGTGGCCAACACATTTCATTAGCATCATAGAGTGAGAAAGACTTTTTACTAAAGCTGCTGAATGTGAGTGATTGCAGCCCATGGTCTCCCAGCCCTCCTGGACTCTTCAGACCTTCTAAACATTCCAGAGAGGTTTTTTCTGGTTTGCTGCTGCTTGGACTAAACTGCTGCTGGGTCAGAACATTTTAAAACAAGGTCAGAAGAACTACACAACAAGTGGACTTGGAGGAGTCGGTGAGACCAACTCAAAAGTACTTGATGCATTTCGGGATTATTTGTCCATTGTTTGATTCTAAATGTCTCCTGGGACAAATAATGATGCTGTTTAAACTGGACCGAGCAGTCAAAGGCCGTGCAAAGCAGGAAAAGACACAACGCCTGAAAGACGCAGTTGTAGCAGCAGAGGTTCTGAAAAAAAAATTCCTAATTTTGAAGGTAGAAGGTAATGGAATGAATCATTATCCAAAAAGGTTCCAAGTGAGAAAAATATTCAGTGGAGGAAACTACTGTATATCATTATGAGGATGGAAACTGCATTTGTTTTTGTATATTGTAGACTGATTGATTGATTGATTGATTGATTGAAGTTGATTTTTGAACACATAAAAATGAAAAAGTAAAGCATAAAACAACAACAGACATAGTTGTCTGTCTCAGGAGTGGGAAGAAGTAAAAAAAAGATCCCAGCCCACAACTTCAGACACCAATGATGCGTTTAGGAAGAGCATCGACACAACACGTTCTCTCATCACACTCCAGACATCATCATGATAGATAATGATAGTGGAGGAGTTTGGAGACTGAGGTCACACCTCGCCAACAGCCAGCAGACCCAACAGATCATCCTGGCTTCAATGCAATCAGACATTCACTGCACCGCAGTCCGTTGGACGCCCAGTCGACATCTGGCGCAGCCCGGCGGTGTTGACACCACACACACGCATTTATTATGAGTGTATGCATTGAATGCACACAAGACACAAATGTCGAGTGTCTCACACACACACACACACACACACACACACACACACACACACACACACACACACACACACACACACACACAGTTCATATGTATGTACAGGAAGTAAATACCTGACAGCCGTCAATACCATATTCGACCATTTCTACCTATCGCAAAACAACAATAATATAATTATGATGTAAATATGAATACCTGCTGCACTCCATGACGCTTTGTTGACAGCTCGAGCTCGACTTGGGTGCTACTGCTGCTAGCCCTCTTCTTCTTCTTCTTCTTCTGCTTCTGCTTCTTCTTCTTCTTCGCCTTCTCTTTCTTCTTCTGTCGTTCTGTGGGTCGCGGCTGTTGGTATCGGTGGAGTCGCATTACTGCCATCTGGCGGTCATATGTCGGCAGCAGCTCTGAGGGGAGCGTGAGGGATTGTTTGACAGGATGGCGAAAAATGGCGTAGTTCGCTGAAGTGAAAGTAAAACTATCAACCGCCGTAATGTGAGCGGCCGACTAAATTTCATTGCCCGAATATTACTATAAAGACGGTGAGTAGGTCATGAAAGATACATGTATCTGTTAATGTCCCTGTCGGATTTGATTTGACTTTGGTCAGATTTCCAGAGAAGCTTCAACAATCTGAGTAGCAAAAGTGGACGTTTTTTTTTTTTTTGTCTTGCTTGGTATTTCAGTCCACGCGATCAAGTGGATATACTGACACTGTGTAGCCTTTCCTCAACACCACCTTCACTTCATGTCAAACAAAACAAACAAACAAACAAATAAACCATAATAATTAATAATGAATAAATAAAAAATCAACGTGTAGGCGTCAGCTTGGGGACCTGCAGAGTTCAGCCTCTCAGTACCGTGTTGACACAAATACTGGGGCAACCACATTGAAGAGGAAGTGTGCAACACACAAGGTTCGAGTCTTGATTGTGGATCCACTGCGACCCGTGGCTCTGCACACAAGATGTTTCAAAGCTTAACGTCCCGCCAGTCCCCTCATGGAGGCTTCTGCTTCGACAACAGCCACAGGTGAACAACAACAACAATAACAACAACAACAACTACAAGTTTTCATAGACGGAAATAGACGACGCGTCCGCATCGCGTCCCAGCTTGTCAATGATTTTTGGCCTAGTTATGAACTTTGTAACTATGTTCATCTGAGTCTTTGTCGCATCCTGTTCTTATTATGATCCTACTATAATATATGTAATATATTATAATCTATTATGCGGCTGTGCTTTCAAGCGACGGCGAAGAGTGATTTAGTTTCTTTGGACGGAAAGTGTGAAGACTGTCGTCCAGTTTTCTGCAGGGCGAGTTTTGGCCTTCCACGTAACAAAAATACTGAATATTATTTCTTCTTAATTTGATGAAGCTTTGACCTCTCTAGGGCCCCCTAGGACACAACTATGTTTCCTGATTAAATCAGTCAAGTCAATAGTATATAGAAATATAGAAGTAAAACTGTGAGACTGTGTTATTATAATTTTAGATTATATTGAATAATGAATATTTTTTATGTGGTTTTGGTCATTGGTCTTTTTTCCCGTGTTGATTAATGTGAGAGTCGTGATTCTTAGTGTCAACGTTGAAGAATTGATTTGTGTGTCAATGCAGAAAACACGCGGCAGAAATGACTGAAAGAGTGGAGATTCTTTGCTGCATGGTGTTGAGAGCAGAGGTGGAGTTATTATCAGCAGAATGCCGCAGTTGTTTGCTTTCATTCTCATTTGTAGGAACGCAGCGCTGGAGTCTGGTTTCTCTGAGCTCGGCTATAAAGCTCCCACCACCAGGAAAACTGGGACCACCATCGCTGGGATGGTTTACAAGGTGAGGACCTTATTCATCATTTGGCAAGGTCACCTCGCTAACCCAGTACCAGGTGGTCCGGGTCGTTGGCGTCTGGGAAAGTGGAGTGCAGTGTACAGCATTATTGAACTGTCCAAGGAAGTAAGAACAGAGTGCAGAAGACGTGGTGGCCCTCCAGGTTCTGGGCCTGGGTCTCACTATTTAATACACAAATGAAAGCTTTTAAATTTTTTTTTCTAGGATGGCGTGGTCCTGGGCGCAGACACCCGGGCTACGGACGACATGGTGGTGGCCGACAAGAACTGCTCAAAGATTCATTACATCGCACCGAGGATTTAGTGAGTTGGATGTTGTATCACAGCCACAGTTACTGTTGTGACCCTCCTGGTGCTGCTGGAACAGTGGCGGAGGTCCTTTAGTAACAGTGCTGGAGGTCCTCCATCAACAGTGACGGAGGACCTCCAGCACTCAGCAACAGTGACGGAGGTCCTCCATCAACAGTGCTGGAGGTCCTCCGTCACTGCAGCAACAGTGACGGAGGTCCTCCAGCACTCTGGCAACAGTGACGGAGGTCCTCCATCAACAGTGCGGTTCATTTGACCCCACTGATCATTGATGTGGATCTTCTTGCAGCTGCTGTGGAGCTGGAGTGGCTGCAGATGCAGAAGTCACCACGCAGATCATGGCCTCCAACGTGGAACTGCATGCGCTCAACACCGGCCGGCCCCCCCTGGTGGCCATGGTGACGCGACAGCTCAAACAAATGCTGTTCAGGTGATTTATACAACAATGTAGACAAATGAAAAAGTCACTTCCTGCTGCAGATGAAGCTCGAGCTTCTTTCCCATCAGCCTCAACTAAATTAATAATACATAATATTAAATACATATTTTTTATAATACGTAAAGAACGTATAGGGTAAGAATGGAAGCAGTTGGACTATTTAGAAGTTATCTACATTATATAGACACACTAATGAATGATAACTAATAGATGTTCTATGCAGCCACAGTCGTCCCTCTGATCCAACTCGTCTGTCTGTGTTTGTGTGCAGGTATCAGGGCCACATCGGCTCCTCTCTGATCGTTGGTGGGGTGGATGTGGATGGAGCTCACCTGTACAGTGTTTACCCCCACGGCTCCTACGACAAGCTGCCCTACCTGGCCATGGGTACGTCCGCTCATCAACACCTGGCAGGCGTCTCAGCTGTCCAACTGTCCGTCCGTCCGTCCGTCCGTCCGTCTTGTTTCTTTGTCATGCAACTGCAATTTCAAATACGCAATCAAGAAACCTTGAGCTGGTGCCACCTGATCAGATCGCTCCAAGTACAAAAACTTGTTAACCTATTGAATTTCTGATCAAAAATGTTGAATTTGTGATTTCAGGCTCTGGAGCTGCAGCTGCTGTTTCTGTGCTTGAAGACCGCTTCAAACCAGACATGGAGGTAAGAAAGCCGCCTTCTCATTGGCCTGTTCCTAGCTTACCACTGCCATTCAAGCTAATAGCTTCACAGTTAGCTTCTTTGGGCCGACTCATGTACTTCATATTGGGAAAGTAGAAATTCAAAGTTGCAGAATGACAATGTTGATGCCATTATTGTGAGCCAGGTGTTGTGACCACTGGACCACATCAGAACCAGCTGGTCCAATGGTTAAAATAATGAATAACTCATGATAAATCACACTTATATATCTATATTAGATATTCATTCATATTAAAGGTGAAATTGACTCTCTAATGAAGGAGTTTTTCCTCCGTGCTAACTTCTCCTCAGCTCCAGGAGGCCAAGCAGCTGGTCCGAGACGCCATCGCTGCAGGCATCTTCTCCGACCTGGGGTCAGGAAGTAACGTGGACCTGTGCGTCATCAACCAGGCCCAGGTGGACCACCTGCGAGGCTACGACAAGCCCGCTACCAAGGGTCAAAGGTCAATCATCATATTCATCTCTTCACGACCTATTCACCAGAAGAGCTCGAGTGTGTTGTTCATATTTTCATACAGCGCAACTGTTTGACTGCGCATAGAACTGAGAGGCTTCATATTTAACAACAACATCCATGTGTTAGTAATAATAACAAACTACAACTGTTGTGTTTTCCAGGAAGGGCGAGTACAGGTTCAAGCCCGGTACCACGGTGGTCCAGTCTGAGAGAGTGACCGTCTTCCCCCTGGACCTGCTCTCCGAGTCTGTTCACACCATGGACACTGAATGAACCAATCAGATGCACTCCAGATACCTGAAATAAAAGTGATTTGCTCCTAGGATCGACTGTCCTGTCTCCTGTCTGTAGTGTCAGTAACTGTTGAAGTCCTGCATGGTGGCTGCTGTTGCACTGCAATTCAAAGCTTCATCATTACACAGAGTGAAGGTCCAGAAACACACCTGGGCTGCAGTGGAGGTGTTTATTTCCACGAGGAGCAAACACACACACACACGATTTGGGTTCCCCCACACTGCCCTCCCCCCTTTGAATTTATCATTAATATTCACATCACATGGGTCATGAGTCAAGTTGTTGAAGGTGTCGTTCAGAGGCCAGAAGATGGACGTCCTAGGAAGTCAGATGTTCTGCAGTGTTGCTCAACGTCCTTTTGTGGCATTTTGTGGACAAAATCATAACAAAAAAAACACTAACAATGAAGTGCATGAATTACAAAGTATGCATACGCGTCTATTACAAAAACAATGGCGTCCAGAAAAGGCTGCACAGAGCGACAGTCTGAATGCATCCACTAGAGGGCCCAGACTGCACTGCTGCTCTTCGTCTTTGAGTCCAACACAGCGAGAAGGTTTTCCTCCAGGTCCTGCTTTCAATGAGCGACTCCATCCACACATCATGGCACTGATGAGCTGAAGACATACAGGCATGTTTAGGGACAGGTGACCTCTGACCTCAATGGTACCTTCAGGCACTGGAACTCACAAAACCTTTTGCAGAGATGTGGCTTCTCACCTGTGTGGAGTCTCTGGTGTTTTATTCCACACTCCTGCTGCACTCCTGGCCACCCTGTGGTTTCTCCACAGTGTGAATCAGTGTCTGCTAACAGCGGCTCAGGACTTCAAGACTCACAGATCCGTTTCTGTTCACTGTTCCTGCAGAGCTGGACTGTGGGAATCAGCAGGGGAGAGGCTGCTGCTGCCACCTGCTGCTGCTGCCACCTGCTGCTGCTGCCACCTGCTGCTGGCCTCTGACACCACAGAGGTTTTAACTTCAGACTCCTCCATAGATTCCTCAGGAGGCCACGGCCGCAGCAAATGACCGCTAACTACCTGCGTGGAGTTTCTCGTGCTGGTTCAGGTTGGACTTTTGTGAGAAGCTCTTGTCGCAGGTTTGACAGACGTACGGCCGCTCACCTGTGTGCGTTTTCTCGTGCTGGTTCAGGTTAGAGCGGTGTGCAAAACTCTTACTGCATATTGGGCAGACAAAAGGCCTCTCGCCTGTGTGAGTTCTCAGGTGGAACTTCAGGTAGGCCTTCTGTATGAAGGTCTTGCCGCAGGTCTGGCAGCCGTGCGGCCTCTCACCGGTGTGGACCTGCAGGTGCTGCCTCAGGCTGTCCTTCTCTATGAACGCCTTCCCGCAGGTTTGGCAGACATACGGCTTCTCGCCCGTGTGGACTCTGATGTGTCGCATCAGATACCTTTTCAAGCAGAAGCTCCTGTTGCACTCCTGGCACACGTATGGTTTCTGGCCTGAGTGGAACTGCTTGTGCACGTTCAGGCTGGACATCTGTGAAAACCTCCTGCCGCACGTCTGACACACGTGCGGCTTCTCGCCTGTGTGTGTTCTCTTGTGTGTTGTTAAGTACTCCTTCCTTAAAAACTTCCTGCCGCACTCCTGGCAGGTGTATGGCTTCTCAGCAGCGTGGCTGCTGGTGTGCAGTAACTCGGTTCCACCACTTGGCAACTCCGGTGTTATGACGACATCCTGATCCTCGCCGTCGTGGCTCTTTGGGTGTTTTGGAACCTCTGACTCGCGCTTAAAGTTTCTGCGACAGCGGCCATCTGTGAAAGATGTTTTGGATTTGGGGACGGTGACCTTTGGATCTTTAACACTTTGACTTTTGTGGACGTTACTGTTTGAATCTTTCCGTTTGCGTCTTGTTGATTTTGACTTCCCGCCTTTATCTTCTTTCAGTTCTCGACTCTGGGAAGCACCAGGCTGGAGGGAAAGATCGCTGCGGGCTTCTGACACCACGGCCATAATAACTGCCTTGTTGACCTCAGACTGCTGTAAAGGTTCCTCAGGATTCCAGTCCACAGTTGGATCTTCACTCCTGTTGCTTTTCTCACCAGCAGAACACAACTGAAGGTCTTCAGGCTCCTGCTTCAGTCTGAGCTCAGTGCTGTTCACTTCTTCCTGTGGCTCTTTAACGTGTGGACGTTCAAGCTCTTCTTGGTCCACACTGGAGTTCCTGTCTTGGTCCAAGGATGACTGGTCATCCACAATCAGCTCCTCTTTAAAGACGAGTCGCTGTGGGAGCTCTGGAGACACAGAACATCGAGAGAGTGGTTATATTACAGGAAAGCCTCTGCAGAGGTTGGTTTTTAAAGCCCCAATGTGCATATTTAACCTGAGAGTAAAGAGCTGGAACACGGAACGTTCACCAGTTCAAAGTTATGTTCATAATTCATAGAATTCAGACTTTTGAGATAAGTTAATGGTGAAGGAGGAGCAGAGTCGCCGCTGACCTTGACATAAAAGCATTTTAGATGAATTAACTCATGCTGCTGTCTCCATTATTTTCACTCTCCGTGCTTCGGTCGCAGGTTGATGACGTATGTGGCAGTGCGCCAGGGGATGGTTGATGTTCGAGTGGGTTTTTTTTCCCGCCACACATGAACGCCTGTCTGCGGTGTGTTTTAACTTGGTTTCCGCGGGAAATCTCGCAGCCTCTTGAACGAAGCTGAACTGTGAGACAGCGCCGTTCACGAGCCAATGAATGAGCGCGTTCACGAGCCCAATGACTGAGCGCGTTCACGAGCCCACGTCAAACAGAAGCGCACTGTGTTCACTTCTCCTTCGCCCAAAATATGAACGCGTTCACGCACAACACCGCCGATTGGCCAGTGCTTGCTCAACCTTCCCAGTGGGCGCGTGAGCACAGCAAAACACCTGGATGGGCGCCGATGTCCCCGTGTGACGCCACAAGGAGTCAAGGAAGCTGCAGTCCTGGCTAGCTTGCTACCAGCTGTAAAAAACCGCTCCAGTGCTCCAGTTGCACACTGGAGGCATCGAACAAGCAGCTGCTCGGTGTCCACTGTCAGAACAATGACGTCACTAACCGGTGCGGCTTAACTTGACCACAGGCGTCCAGGTCACACCGAACAACCTGCGATGACGGTCCAGCTTCTCTTCATACTCCACGATCGCGTTGTGAAAAACTGCAAATATTTCCTCAGATGCAGCTGCGAGTCTGTCGCTGACGAACTGCTTCAAGTATTCAGCCGAAGAAGACATCGCTGAAGACACTGAACTCAAACTGTTCAAATAAAGACCTTCAGTTTCCCTGCCGATGGCAGTGAGTCTTCACCACTGTGTCGGTCTCTCTTCCTTCTCTTTCTTTTGTTTTTACAGCAGCTGGCATCCAGCGAATAGGTGCATTACCGCCACCTTGTGTTCCACAGTGTGAATAACATGTTTTATACACATACGTAGACATACATACTGCATATATCTGTAGAAGCATCTCAGTCCAACAATCCAATAAAAAGATTTGAATAATAATAATAATAAATATTGTGAATACAACTTTATTTGGGATTCGTGACACCATCATTTTGTCTGCTTATGAATCATCAACCACCAATGAGCTCGTTGGCTCTGACTGGATCCAGAACAAAGGGAGTGGGCAGCGTCTTTCCTTGGAGAAGATCTTCCAGGCCCTGGTGGCAGAGAGACATGAAAGACATTCAGTCATCCAGGGAGCAGCAGTTCCAAGCACAGAGGTCAACAGTCAGACAAACTTGGAGTCTGATGATGTTGGGTGTGGATTTTTTTTAAAGACACGTCGTCCCTCACCTCTCCAAAGTAGGAAACCAGAGGAGAAACCTCCCACTGAGGAGGAGGAGGAGGAGGAGGAGGAGGAGGAGAGTCTCCTGCTGGAACACTAGACAGAGCGAGAGAGATGTTTGGATTTGTTCATTTCTAGAATGTTCTGAACAGTTGTGGTCATACTGACATCTAGAGCAGTATTTTATTGCACTTTTGTCAAAGTGTAAAGTGGCTCAGAGGAAACCTGTTATTGCAGGGAGTCACAACTCTGGCCAATAATAAAAAATTGCTCTCACCTGTTGCCACGCATCAGTGTTGCACCTGCAGCCAGCAGCCAGCGGTGGTGCTGCGCCAGCAGGGAGTTCCTGGCCGTGGTGGGGCTGTCGGCTCCCTCGGCGTTCTTCAGAGGGGAAAACTCATCTTCCCTCTCCACCTCGAACGCAACAAAGTTTCTTCAAAGACACAAAATAATAACGCAGTGTTAATAATCCATAGACTCCCTCTGCAGTGCTGCTTTAAGGAGCAATGCAGTGGTCGCATCAGAGAGTAATGATGCTGCTCTTGCAGGACACTTTTTCATCCAGCCATGAAAGCACAAAACATTCAATTTTATTTTACATGGAAAAAAAAACACTGAAAAAAAGCACATTTATTTTGAAGCACCTTGAGAACGGGAACACGTCAAAAACAAATTTCTCCATCTTGATGCCGTTGGGCTTGCTGGGTTTGACGTGGTGACCACTGGAGTCCACAAAGGGAACCTTCTTCATAGCAACGTGCTGCTGCAGTTGGTCCTTGTACTTCCTGTGGGCGGAGAGTCCACATCAAAGATCAATGCTCAATCCAAAAAACTGCTCAATTCTTCGGTGTCCCACCGCTACGACACAAAGTGCATTTGTTTAATGGGCACCATCTCATGTGACCTGTGCAGGAGCCACGCCCTCTAGCAGGTCCTCTGCCCCCAAGCCCTGGAACATCATGAGGTCCTGGCCTTCGGTCCAGACTTTTCAAACTAACCTGAAAACTCACCTGTTTTCTTGGCCCTTTCTGAGACCTTAAAGTTGCTATTAGAATTGTTTTTACACTTTACTGTTTTACTTGTTTTGAATGGCGTCTTATTACTTCATGTCCGGCACTTTGGTCAACTTTGTTGTTTTAAAATGTGCTCTGTAAAAACTTTGATTTGGTTTGGTTTGGTTCAACTTCTCTATCTAGCAGGTGAGAAGCAGCATCGCTCACTCTGCTACGTCCTGCAGGAAGGTCCTGGTGAAGAAGTGGTTGCAGATGTTTCCTGCGCTGTAGAGCAGCTCCCCGTCAGGACCTTTGAGCTGGGTCGTCTCCGCCGAGATCTCGCTGTACTCCACCACCTGGGAGACCCCTCGCACCCTGCAGACCACGCCCACCGGCTCTGAGGCGTGAGCCTTCCGCACCACCTGGAGCAGGGGAGCAGGGAGATGCAGCAGAGCAGAGGGAACCACCAGAGGAACCACCAGAGGAACCACCAGAGGGGGGCAGCGTGGACTTCACCTTGGCTCCACAGTCGGCTCCTTTGCTGACGCAGAAGCCAACGAAGACGGGGTCGGCCATCTTGATGAGGATGTTGTCCACGCAGTAGACGTGCAGGTACTCCACACCCCTCTTCTCCATGTCCTCCAGCACATGGTTGTCCACTAGAGCCTGGTACAGTCCACCATTACCGTCTGACAACAGAACAGAGGGATGGGACACAACAGTAGGGGGCGCCGTCAGGGCCAGTGAGGCTTTCTCTTCTCCGCTGGACTAAACACACTGAGAAAAGTACATTTTCCTGCAAATATGACAACAAGGTTATTCTCCATAGTCTGTTCTTCTCACATCTTATGATATCCACTAGGTTGAGCTGCTTCCATTGAAATATATCATGGTAGACTTTTTATCCAATCATATTTCAGCTGAAGGAGAAGATGAAGATTTGGTTGCTGAATCATCTGCAGTTTAAAATGTGAGTAACAGCGGCCCACTGATGCAGCAGCTGCAGCAACATCTTCAACTGTTTCATTATTACAAAGCCCAGCCCGTCTCGCTGGTCTCTTGTGAATCAATGACAACGTTGAGTTTCTTGGAGCAGAGTTGAAGCTCTCAGAGTTCAGTGTTGGTGGACTGATTCAAACTGTGTTCTCTGAAAACCACCTTTCTAAGTGTTGACAGCATCAGCGGCCTCAGCTACTGAGACTGAATGATGGTTTAAATGCTCCAGAAACTAAGTGTTGCTCCACCAGGTCCCTGCATGAAGGTGATGTGATGCCAGCGTGATTCTCTCTGGACTCTGGAGCCTTGAAATGCACCACCTGGTCCTGGACTGAGTGTGTTGGTGACCCACCTGGAGCCATGGCCAGCTTCCCTCTGTCCTGCAGGATGATCTTCCCATCGAGGGACACGGCCGGGATCATCCGCTGCTCAAACAGAACCACGTTGGCCGGATCCAAACCAAAGTAGTCGTTCTCATCAAAGAACTTCTTGGTTGGAGTCAACGTGAACTCACTGGTCATGATGTACCTGAGAGGAGTACACACACATCATAAAGCCATGTCAGGCTATCATGCAGCCTTGGCTGCAGATGACCTGATGAAGTGATGATGGATCCACAGCGAGGTCTCACCAGGGAACGGTGCACTTGGAGCCGTGTCTGCGCTCGGACAGCTCCTGGATCTTGCGGATGCGCTCGGCCTGGATTTGGTACAAGGTTTTGCCGCTGGGCAGCCCCACGTCGTACATCCCCTTGGGGTAGGAGACCCCCAGGCGGCTGCCCTGACCTCCAGCCAGCAGCAGCGCCCCCACTCGGCTCTGGGAGATCTGCAACAGTCCTGGCCACACAAAACACTCATGTCAGACGCAGTGAAGGGAGTTTGCATGAGTGAGACATCATTACTGCATGAACAAAACTTTCTACAACTAAAACAAAACAAAGAGCCATTTTAAAAATGACCCTTGCAGGGTTAAAGTTCAACAGTTTGCAGCTTCTGCGTGCTCCCAGTGGTGGACGGTGAGATGATTGGATCAACACCAACATTCAGCAGAATGAAAGTGACTTTTGGCCTTGGTTGAAGTATGAAAAGCCCTTATTAAATCACAATGGCTGCTGGTGGTGGCGCTGTTGAGAGGGAAATCAGCAGTCTGGGAGCCTCTGAGAAGCAGCAGCCTGCAGTTGTCAGCGCCCTCTCATGGAATCAGTGACCACCTGATGAAGTCAAGAGGCTGGAATGGCTCTAATGATCCGGCTCCTAATGATCCGGCTCCTAGTGATCCGGCTCCTAGTGATCCGGCTCCTAATGATCCGGCTCCTAGTGATCCGGCTCCTAGTGATCCGGCTCCTAGTGACCCGGCTCCTAGTGATCCGGCTCCTAGTGATCCGGCTCCTTATCTCAGTACTATCACTGCACTATGCCAGACCTCTGGACTTTTGGACCTGGTTTTGAGAACCAGCAGTGTTCTTCATTGTGTGCACCACTCATCATCACTGTCCCACTGTTGTCATCTATAAAACTCATCATCTCTTGGTGACACCTCCCGCACGTCTAGAACCTTCTTCCTCCTCCACGGTTTCTTCTTTTTTCTGGTTAAAGTTGATTTTTGTTTTTGTTTATTTGTTCAGAGTTGGTTGACCAGGTTAGAAGGTCTGAGGTTAGAAGGTCTGAGGTTAGAAGGTCTGAGGGCAGAAGGTCTGAGGGCAGAAGGAGTCGGTTTTACTGAGAACGTCTGCCTGCCTCAGAAAATCTGCCTTCATTTTATGTATTTGACCCGTTGCCGTGTGTGTGTGTGTGTGTGTGTGTGTGTGTGTGTGTGTGTGTGTGTGTGTGTGTGTGTGTGTGTGTGTGTTGTCAGTATTTACATGTATATGAGCTGCTGGATATAAGGAAATACCTGTGGGGATAAAATAATGCATCCCTTATTGTAGGTGAAGACCTGGGCTGCATGCATGACATTCAATTGATTAATTGATTGATTGATTGATTGATTGATTGATTGATTGATTGATGATCGGAATTCAGGAAGACTTCTTTGACTCAAGAGTCTGAATGTCTGATACGCTTCTGTTTTTGTGTTCCAATCTTATTAATCCGTCTGTGTTCTGCGCTTTGAGCAAATTTTATACAGGTGAATGTTGTATTTTTTAATAAACTTTCAAATGAATGACCAAATATCATAAATTCTAGTAAAACCTTTTTTACTTTTAGCTTAATGTCAACATGAAAATATGATTTGTAAGACGGCTCGTGTGACTTAACTCAACTTAACTGAGGTTCGAACTTGATTGCAACAACAACCTGAATTGACAAGACGACAACGAACTGAAAGCAGCGGTGTGGGTTCGAACCTCGGTCCTCCCACTCGGACAGAGCGCTGCTGTCGCTCTTCCTCACGCTGCCGATGGACTGCGGCGGGATGGGCTCCATGTCCTGGTCCCGGTCCTGGTGGGGGTCCGGGGCCGCCGCCGCCGCGCGGGCCGCCTCGCAGTGCTTGCGGAGAGCCTTCAGGTCGAGCAGAGCCAGGTCCTGGAGGAAGGTCTCCCTCTCACCTTCAGCCAGCTCCGACCAGAACCGCAGGACGTGGGTCTGACCCGCAGCCTCCAGACCGCGCCGAATCTCCTCCAAACACGGCATTGTGGGAGAAGAAGCGACTACGAGCGCAGGGAACTCATCTGATTGTGGTCTGGTCCGGCAGTCAGGAAGAGGTTGTGGGTCAAAGCTCGCAGGAAGTGACTGTGAGTCTACAGGAACTCGTGACTCTCCACTGTTGGTGTCCACTCTCACTAAACTGCTGCTTCAGGACCGAGTCAGCAGCAACACGGCGGAGGAAACACAACAGAACGCCGAACTCGAACCTGCGGAACCCAAGGAACCGGAACACTGGGGGGGTTTGGCAGGAAGCGGCTCTGGTGAAAAACATCAACGTGTTGGTGGAAACTTATTGGAGTTTATTACCCCGGAAGTGAGGGAGGTTCACTGTGACACTGCAGCTTTTATTGTACAAACTCACAGTTTCTGTGTGTGTGTGTGTGTGTGTGTGTGTGTCCTGCCTCACTTCATCCACTGGGGGCGGGATCTGAACCCGCTGTGTTGCCGAGTGTCGAGCTTCCTCTTTAGGGGGGGTTTGATGTCGCACTGCCGCCATCTACTGGTTCTGATTGACCACTACTTACACACACACACACACACACACACACACACACACACACAGCATCCTATATGTAGGGTGTTTTTTTTTTCAAATTTTCGAACATGTTGAGATTTTGCTTTGTTCCCTCACTTCCTATCCTAAATGATGATTGGTCGGTCATTTTGGGGAGTTACAGCTGATTGAAGCATTTCTTTTGTCCCATAAAACAGCCATCCAATGAACAGAGCTCTCTGTCCTGTTGAGATGGTGTTTGATTTTCTGCTCCGCTTCCTCACTTTGATAAGACAGATGAACTTCTCGTGGTGGAGGCCAGGATTGGAACCCTGGTCTCCCTCACCAGAGCCAGCAGGCTAACCCACTGACTAAAGCTGCTAACCCGCTTACCAGGTTTCTGACGACTGTGGATGATGTCATGACTTGACATTGGTGCGTTTCAACACTGCACTCTTGAATCAACTGCAGCTGCAGGAGAAATCAGCAGTCGGTCACTTTGTACCAGTGGAACACAACAAGTGGAGCTGAAGCTGAGGTTTTATGTCCACTTTTGACTAAAACAATTCTCCATGCTCTTTAAAATTGAATTCAAATAGAGTTTGAAAAGAAGGAAGGGGGAGCTAGCGAGCTAGCTCCACTTACCTGTTTACTGTTGATCTCAGTTGAAGGAAATTCCAAATGCTCAGAGGATTGAAATGCTCGCAAATTCGACAGACGCAACGCAAGTTTTGGTTGTTTTGTTGGTTTTTGGGTTTGTTTGGTTTGATTTTGTTTGGTTTAGACACACACACACCCACAGACACACATGCACTCCAGTGTTGTACCTCTGGTCCACGCTGGGTTTCGATCCTGCGATCTCCGTGTTGGGAGTCGGCGTTGCTCCCCACAAGACCGTCTTCAGCGCTGATGAGTAGAGAACCAGAAAGGCCTCAGTGCTTCACCTGACACACACACAGACACACACTGACAGACATGGAGCAGCTACACAGGCACACAACAAAGGACAATCAGTAACCAAAACAGGAGATTCTTCAACTTATTTCTTCAGAAGATATGAATAACAGAACATCACATCACCATCCAATCAAGAATGACGTAGTCAATAAAACATAAAGGTCAATGTATAATATAAAGATACACTTTATAGTAGTGTGTTTATCAGGCTGGCTGTATTAATAGGGTGACTTCATGACCTCCATAGTCTCCAGGCTAACAAAGTGGTTAGCTCAGTAGGTTGAGCCTCTGACTGTGGTGTAGGAGATGTGGGTTCAAATCCCAGATGGTACCAGATGACATATTTTTAGGGTCAGGATGGGGGTTGGTACCGAGGTTCGTACTTGGGGTATGTGATAACTGTGAAAAGATGGTCCTTAAAGTACTTCAGAAAATAAAGAATGTCACAGTTGTGTTTTTTCCCCACTGATTTTTGAGCATGTTGAGATTTTGCATTGTACCTCCTCCGTCTCAGGTCATTTCATTGGGTTTTGGCTGAAGTTATTTTTGTCAGAAAAAATTGACACACTATAGTCGTAGTTTCCGATGTTTTTTCGGACATGTTGAGTTTTTGCTTGGAATAGCTACGTGTTAAACTACGATAGGACTTTGGTTTCAGTGTGTTTTGGGCTGATTAAAGTATTCTTTTGAATTTTTTTGTACTTTGAAAAAATCAACATTCTATAGTATGTTTGTTTTGTTTTTGTTTGTTTTTTTTACTATTTTGAATATGTTGATAAATGAAATGAATAAATTGGCCAGGAGATGGTTCCCATCAGTCAACAGATAGCTCAGTGGGTAAGACAACTAACTGTGAATCACAAGGTTGCTGGGTCAAATCTCACCATGGGTAGATGTCTGTTTTGAAGTTCACTGGCCCAAAAACAAAGGATAAATGTGCCAGTGGATGGACTCCAAGAGTCAGTTGATGGCTCAGGGTGGAAGAGTGCTGACTTATAATTCCTGTGGTTAGAGGTTCGAATCCAACAACAGGCAGTTACATTTTAAAGATCAATTTTCCAGTCTAAGTAACCCAAGAGTTTCCACGTCACTCAGCATGGAAGAAAAATGTCTCTGAAGACTGCAGAAGCTGGTGTAATTCTTATGACCAGCAGATTTGTACCTATTGATTTCAAAACACGAGTGTGCCTGTCCCAGGACTTGAACTAGCAACCAAGATTTAAAGATCTTTCTCTTAAACTGTGAGCTATTTGGCCACTCTGAAGTCCTGTTGGTCATTGGTTCTGTTTAGTGGTGATTTTTCTTTGATATCTACAGTCTTGGCCTTGTCTCGGTCTCGACCTCCAGATGTCTCGGTCTTGATCTCCATCCTCTCCAGTCTTAATAGTGTCTCGGTTGGTGCGGTCTGGTCTGCTACACTAGCTTAAGGCTTTATGGAAGCTGTTCTCATGTTCCAAAAAATACCAAATGAACCAAAATTAGCCACAAAACTTTCCATCACATTGTACCCCCCCCTGCCCCCCCCCCAACCCAAAAACAACTCCAGGAGTCAATCTTTCCACATGAAGAGAACAATGGACTTTTTATTGAAGAGAGCTTATAGATAAGAAGGTCGTCTGCATAGAGGTACAATCTTCATTCAGCAATGACAACTTTGAATGTCACATTCTTTTCTTTGTCAAGTCTTCAAGTGTGAAGTGAAGCTTGCTGTTGTCCTTGACTTTCTCTGCCCTCTGCTGGGGGCCGGAGGGAACGGAAGACCAGCGGTACCATTAGATCCTCTGAGACACAACAGCTAGACACTAGTGCAAAAGTTCAGAAAAGTCGGGGCCTGAACACGCAACACCGTGGTGGTAATCCAACATGTGACCAGCAGCAACATGCAGGCCTACAGTATGTACTGTAACAGACAAATACAGAGGGTCTACCAGAAAAGGAAACAAATAATGTATGCATAAATATTACAGAAGAGAAAAATAAATGCAACATATCACTACAGGATAATATTCTGTATTTTTTTTTACCCCGCCCCCCAAAAAAGAGGTCCAGCCAGTGCGGCTTACAAGAGAAAGTCAACTTAAGAAAGTCTTGGAATTAAGGCAGGTGAAACTGGCTTATTCAGGAGAGGTGACATGTCGAGAAATGGAGCAAACACAAGTGAGACTAAACTAAAGAAATCTTCTTGAGCATTGTTGACAGAGAACCTCATCACTTTAAGAATCATCTAAAACATTTTACAGCACCTTGCCTAAGGATTATGTCTTTTTGTTTCACAGGAAAACAAAAAAAGACTTAAAAGTGAATTAAAATATAGTATATTATTAGTTAGAAAGAAATGGTAAAGTCACACAAAAATGTGGGTATATAAATACATTTCACCCAGAATAAAATGCTCCAATTTGTACACAGGTACAGTAAATATAGGTAATAATCTTACTGATGTTTAAGATCCATAATTTGACTGATCTGAATCTGATTCAGCTGCAAGGCACATCCATAAGGCTGTAGATGGTGTTGCAAAGCTTTCTTCATGGTTCCCTCTCAAAATACATACACACACACACACATATATATATATATATATATATATGCCTGTGTGTGTATTTACATTAGTGTATATATATATATACATGCATATGTATGCATGTATATATATATGCACACACACACATACATATATATATACATATATATATAAGAGGTGATTATTGCTGTATGACAAACAAAACTGGCAGACTGTCTAGTAGTACTACATATATTAACAAAATATTCCATACCATGAGAAATATTTTGGACATTGTGCATGACTGTTTGAGCCTGAGAGACCGTTAACATAGTGTACATAGTGTATCTTGAGATCATGACAGTAGGGGGCGCTACAAGGGAGAACGGACAGCGAGTAGAAAGAACGGAGAAGAAGCTGTGATGAGCCGACCGTGAGTCTTCTAGTCTTCTTCCCCAGCGTCCAGTTCTGGTGCGACTCAGAAAGCTTTCAAACATCTCAATGACTCAGCCAATAGTGTGTGTGTGTGTGTGTGTGTGTGTGTGTGTGTGTGTGTGTGTGTGTGTGTGTGCTCCTCCTGCTGCTGCTGCTGCTGCTGTAGTGTGTCTATGAGTAGAAGGTGAGGACACTCTGGTGGTTGCCTCGCACCAGCAGGATGGGCGGCAGCTCCTTGGACAGGGTCTCCAGCCAGGCCATGTACAGAGCACTGGACACCGTCCCCTTCCTGGCCAGGGGCAGACTCCTGAGCATGGAAACATCCAGACAGAAATACAAGATGAAGAAAAACACTTCTACATGATGCGATTCTAGCAAGCTCTTTGTTTCAGTAACAGTGACCATGTCAGAGCAGAGAGCCAATGCCCTGCCAATCCTCTGCCAATCCTCTGGCCTACACACGACGTTAAGGTGAGAGGAGAGCACGATGCAGTGGAGGACTCCCCACCTCCTGATGGCATCCACTGGCTACTCGGCTGAAGCCATTTGACAAACAAACTGAGCTAACGCTGAAGATACGGCAGAAACTATTCCACATCAATTAATACGAAAGCAGGGCCAGGTTGAGGACCTGGGTTCAAGTCCCACTGACTGACTTCCCAAAGGATGCAAAATTTGTTCTCCACATTTGAGCCTTGATCATCCCCTGAGGGAGCAGGGAGGCAACGGGGACCAGTTTGCAGTCTTTGGTCTGACCCGGCCGGGGATTGAACCCACAACCTCCCAGTGTCAGGGCGGACACTCTAGCACTGGACCACTGAGCTGAGCAGCAAGAGGAGGAAGAGGAGGAAGAGGAGGAATGAGGCACGAAGGCCGGCTCAGTGGTCTGGACCCTGACACTGGGAGGTTGTGGGTTCCATCCCCAACTGATAATGTGGGAGAAGTGGCTGCCCTTGTTTCGGAGGTCACAAGGTCAAATCCCAGCAGTGTGTTGGTGCTGTGGCCTTACATGACGATGAGGTTGGCGGTGCTGGAGTGCTCCTTCAGCAGCTCGTTCAGTCTGACCTGCCGGTTGGTCTGAGGTTGAAACAAAGCAACAGTTGCAGTGAGATTCAACTCTGAAGAATTTCAAAGTGCAACGAGGTTGAGCGATGGATGAAGGCCGAGGAGTGACCTTGGTGCGGTACAACTCCAGCTCGTTGTCGGTGATCCTCCAGGGTTCGCTGTTCTTCAGTCTCTCCGCTGCGTCCTGCTCCATCTCGTCCTCCTTCAGGCGATACGGCTCGATCATCTCCTCAAAGGCCGAGATGCTGCAGAGACACGACAGCTTAGTGGTCCAGACAGCAGATACACTCAACCTGTACAGTGACATCTGTCCCATGTGACCACTCCTGCCCAGGAACATCCACAAATACCTCAGACCACCTTGCTTGGGCTCTTTAGCCTCACAACAATAAAGAGTCTTAATATATTTCTAATCACTGTGTGACACCTGGAAAACCTCTGTAGACACTGCATTCCTTTAAAGCTCCACACTCACTGCACAATGCAGTCTTATTATTATTATTATTATTATTATTTTTATTATTATTATTATTATTATTATTATTTTCGACCAATCAGGTGAAACTGGATCTTCCACTGGACAGCTGGTCTGACGGTGCACCAGTGTGGTCGGTGGAGACCATCACTGCTTCCACTTGTGGAACCATCCCATCCTTTACGAAAGCTACAAAACCCCGCCCCCCCTGCACTCTGATAGGTTCCCACTACTCAAAGCCCCGCCTCCTGGACTTCCTATGAGCTGCTTGAGAAGACTCACTGTTCTTTCTTGGGTTTGGTGTTGATGTCTCCGAGCACAGTGATGTCTGAGAAGTCAATGCGGAACTTGCTCAACAGAGTGGCCATGCTGAAGGTGGAGGAGAAGAGGAAGTGAAGAAACAACTCATCAACATCTGGGACGAAGGGAACTCCTTCGTTTCCTTTTGTCTTTTTCAAACTCAAAATCAATATCAAAAAGCAAAAAAAAACAAATAAATAAAAATGAAAAAAGTACAAACAACAAAATATTTTGTCACACTGTTGGTTTCTTTTGCTAAAGTCGTTACAAAATAAACACGTTAACAAACCGGCAAGGCTTTTTTTTTTTTTTTTAAAGAAAAAACTAAACCAGAAGCTCCGCCCATCTATAAATGATCCTGTGATTTCCTTCGTATTGAAGCTGATATACTCACGCTCTGCGGTCATGGTCAATCCTGTTGATCTTGCCTCCGATGAACACGCGGATCTTGCAGTCCTTCCACCTCTTCTTGTTGGTCAGCAGGTACGGGATGAGCAGCGTCAAGCCTGACCAAAGCCATCAAACAGCTGCTGATTCATCCCAAACACTCAACAAGTCTCCGCAGTCACAACATTATTCAACAGTATTCCTCCAACCTTGTGTCTGTCAGGGTTTGTTCACTGAATCCGGTTCAATCTTCAGTTTTTCACTCACAGTTTGGTTTAAACATCGTCTTGTTTGTTTGTTTTTAAATCTACTAAAGAAACATTTTGAAAACTTTAGGAAAAAAGTTCACAAAATGATGCGTTGCAAAAGAAATAGAGAATACTAGAACACTTTGTTTGTTCCTTTCTCGAAGGAGCCGTGTGTAAAGTTGTGCCATCTAGTGGTCAGATTTTAGATCGCAGGGCTAATCCGCGCTAACAGCCTCCCTCCTCTGAAGCTTGCCAGTAAACTACGAACCTCCGTCGTCAAAGAGCCACCAGACGTCGACGGTTCCCTTGCCCTGCTTCCTCTGGAACTGCTGGCTGGCCTCCAGCAGCCGCTGGTCACACACGTTCAGCGGCACGCTGGGGCTCTTCTTGTCTGCTGATTGGACGCACGCGCACACACACACACACACACACACACACACACACACGCTTCTTAAGTCTTTTTCAAAGCAAAAGTGGCACAAAAAGGCTGAGCTTTGTGCTAAAAGGAAGCAGCAACAGCAGCAGCAGCAGCAGCAGCAGCAGCAGCAGGAAAAGAAGGCTACGGAAAAGAGGTGTAGAACTGGGCAGACACACATTCCAGAGTCAAGACTGCAAGTTTGAAAGGCACAGCAGCCACAGACGATAGAAACAGCTGCAGGGAAGTTGGCTGAGCTACAGGAAACTGGAGGAGAAGAGCAGCATCAAGAGAGAGAGAGAGAGAGAGAGAGAGAGAGGAGGTCAGAAGAAGAGTTAATACTGAAAAAACAACAGCGAGCAGCCCTGGAAGATGGAGGGGGGGGGGGGGGGGGGGAGGGGAGTAGAAACCCTGGTGACAGACATTTAACAGGGAGGACGTAATAAAAAGCGCTGAGAGTGAGACGGCGTTGGTTAGAAGACATCTGTAGAGAAGCACAAAGAGCAAGAGGGCAAAGGTCAAAGGTCAACTCATAAGGTGGATCTCCTGCCTTTCTTCAGCAGGGGCTGAGTGGTGGCCCTTCCATCGTCTTCATCGTCTGGGAAACGTGAGAGAAAAGTAAGACACGGTCACGCTGGCTGCAGGCGAGTCACTCACAACCAATCACAGAGCGGCTTCCACCAGGAGCAAACACAGCTGTGCATGGACCAATAGGAACACAGTGTTCAATGTGTGTTACTACTGCAGTCAAGCACGCTGAGGAATGCAGTTCAAATAGTAACAAGAGCAGTGGCTGAAAATCAAAGTCCATCTATAATCCTGATCAAGTACTGTGTAACGAAGTACTGCGTAATATCCTGATCAAGTACTGTGTAACGAAGTACTGCGTAATATCCTGATCAAGTACTGTGTAACGAAGTACTGCGTAATATCCTGATCAAGTACTGTGTAACGAAGTACTGCGTAATATCCTGATCAAGTACTATCCTCATGAAGTACTGCGTAATATCCTGATGACCTCTGGGGTCTGGGTCTGCTCCAGGTTTCTTCCTACAGGGGAGTTTTTCCTGCCAGCTGTCGCCCCCTGCTGCCCTGGAGGATCACTTGGTTCCTGATTGGTTTTGAGACGCCTCTGGTTGTGATTTAGAGCCGTACAACTGAAACGTTGATTGATTGATTGATTGACTGATTGATTGAGTGATTGATTGATAGATAAAGTGAGCTCACTCCAATCTGATCAGAGCTGTCAGAGGTCAGAGGTCAGTCAGTGGGGACGGCCAGCAGACGTCAGGAAGAAGACTGAGAGACTTGAAGGTTAGCGCCCTGTCTGACCTTTCTGAATGGCCGGACTGTTCTGCAGGCTGGTTGCCTTCGAGGACGGCTTGGACGAATCGGCGTCCGAGTCTTTGCTGGTTTCCACCGACACGATGACGTCCTTCATGCCACCGGCCCTCTCCTGCGAGGACAGCAGCTCGTCTGGGCGGAGAAAGCAGAGAAGACCAGACGGACGTGGGTTCAAAAAGAGAGGGATTCAGTAAGAATGGATGGATGGATGAGTGGATGGATGAAGGAAGGAAGGAAGGAAGGAAGGAAGGAAGGATGGATGGATGGATGGATGGATGGATGGATGGATGGATGGATGGATGGATGGATGGAAGGAAGGAAGGAAGGAAGGAAGGAAGGAAGGAAGGAAGAATGAATGAATGGAAGCAAGGAAGGAAGGAAGGAAGGAAGGATGGATGAATGAATGAATGAATGAATGAATGGATGAATGAATGAATGAATGAATGAATGAATGAATGGATGGATGGATGGATGGATGGATGAATGAATGAATGAATGAATGAATGAATGAATGAATGGATGGATGGATGGATGGATGGATGGATGAAGGAAGGAAGAAAGGAAGGAAGAATGAATGAATGGAAGCAAGGAAGGAAGGAAGGAAGGAAGGAAGGAAGAATGAATGAATGAATGAATGAATGAATGAATGGATGGATGAATGGATGGATGGATGAATGAGTGGATGGATGGATGAATACCTTGTCCTTGGATGTGCGACACGTCCAGGCCCTCGGTCAGCCGCAGGATGACGGCACCATACTGGGAGTCAAAAGCGTCGCTGGGGAGAAAGAGAAGGAAGCAACTTCAGGAGGACAGAAAAAAACCAAGCAGTTTCCTCTCAGTTCACAAAGACTTTAAAAAAAGAGAACAAAAAAACCTTTTTACAATGTTTTTTTTCTATCAGCTGTGCACTTTGTGCACTTCTACCAGTACGACAAATCAAAGCTCTTCTGTCCAATGAGAGCAAAGCTCAACACTGGACAACCAATAACTTCACACATGCAGGTGATAAACCAGTGGCACCAGTGAGCTGCTGGTCTGCCTGGACACCGAGGACTCGCTGACGCCGTCTCCATGCAGTGACTGCTGCAGTATTGATGCCATGGTGTTTGCTGGTGCGGAGCAGAAGGTGTGAAGGAACCTACTGGATCATGCTGATGTAGGTCTCCACGTTCATCATGTCTCCGTCCCTCCAGTCGTTCTTGAAGCCCAGCACCAGCGTGTTGGGCTTCAGCCGGCCCAGTCCAGCAGCCTGACCCGCAAATCAACCAATCAGATCACATTCACGACGCCACCGCGGACAACTTTGATCAAAGCTCAGAGCTCAAGAGAGCCTCCATCATCTGGTCCCACCTGGAGCAGGTACTGCGCCCCCTGCCTCATGTCATCAGCAAACACAGGCGTGTAGAAGGCTTTGCACTCGTGCTTGATGAGCCAGCGCTGGTAGCGAGCCTGCTCATTGGCCACCTCCTTGAAGTTAGGTCTCCTGTAGCCCTACACACACACACACACACACACACACACCAATACATCAATACATCGATAACCCTGCAATGATTTCAGTTTAAAGTGAAACTATCAAGTTTTTTCAGGACAGTTTATAAAGTGAAAGTTTCGCAGAACAATTTTAAAAAAAATAAATCAAAATGAAACATTTTCTGCCCTGCCAACACACACACAGAAGGTGGAGGTTCTATTTCAAGCCAGTATCCAACATGACAACTGTTTTACGCTCTTTGAAGTTCACTGTTTTTTAAAAGCCTTGTTTGTTATTGCTGTGGTTGTTGGCTGAGCTGCTGGCACTGAGCAGCAGCTGGTTCTGTTGGACCAACGCTAGCACAGAGGCTCACTCACCATGCGAATATGGCCGCACACCATCAGACCCACATTCTTGGTGAAACTGTGCACCAGGTCGAGCAGGGCGGGCCGAGAGTTTGGATAACCGGTCATGACCAGACACTGGGGTCTGCAGCAGAGCACAGTCACAGCATCACACACCAGTCACCTCTACTCTGATACATCACTGAGGGAGACTCGGACAAACACAAAACAACGTCCGTCTTGAAAGAGCAACGCCAGAAGTGGTTTCCTACCTGAAGTTCTTGATATGATCCTCGACTCCACTGAGGCGCAGGGTGTGAGTCAGAGCCTGGTGGTAGGTCAAGGCCTGGGTGGAGGAGCCCCAGTTCACATCTGCAACCACCAGGAGAAGCACAGTTCAGAAGAAGCGCAACACTGTGGTGACCATGGTCAAAGACTTTGTCAAGTTTTTCTAAAGCTGAATAATCAGAGAATTCAATCTGAGTAAATAATGAGAACGTTAACAATAATAAACACACAAAGATTTTTACATGACCTGGAGTTAGTGAAGAACTGACTTTCTGTTGTTCAGGTTTACTGTTGACACTCTGAGGTTGTTGACCTCAACAATAAATGTGACACACCAGCACTTTGTGCACATTGTGCTGATTTCTTAGATAGGATTGTGTGCAGTGGAGCCAATGGGTCAGTGGTCAATGCAGGGTTGACAGCGGCAGAGCGTCGGTCACCTGGTTTCTTGTAGCTGACGTAGATGTAAAGACCCAGGACGATGACGTTGGTGAGGAGGGCGGCCGACCAGTTGATGACAAACATGACCACGCAGCAGAGGACGGCGCCGGCCAGGGAAACCCACATGTTGTAGTACTTGAAGCTGGGACGCCAACCTGGAGCAGCAAAGAACAGGAAGTGCATCAAAGACAAAGAGGGACAGCAGCTCAGGCCTTCAAAGACTGGAATGAAAGCTTTTCTCTTTTCATCATGGTTTTAAAATATGACGTTAAAACATGTTGTTAAACAGTTATGGGCAACGGTCAATCATCTACACTGGCAGCAGAAACCAAAACCAAAAAGTTAATCATGAAAAGCAGAAACAACATTTTATTAGCATTACAACTGACATGTATTATTAGGTAGAATGAAATATTAAAGTACGAGTGGGAATGTGATGGTGGGTCACAGTGGGAGTGTGGGGGGCCGTTATCATATGACACAACTAAGAACAATAATAATAATAATAATAATAATAATATGGACATAAAGGGTACATTCCTGGAGCCAGGCAGTAATACTGCATTCAATCAAACACTTTGATTGATTTTACTTTGGGTGGTCAAACTTGGCTCAATGTCAGTTTGACTCCTTCAGTGGAACAATGTACCATTTAAATCCACATCAGAAACATCGCACCTGTTAAAAGCAAAAAGAAGCAAGAGAGGCTCAGAAAGTCAATACCTGGAATTCTGCTAGAACTTTGATCAAGGGAGACAAAAAAAACATACAGCTTTAAAAATACTACTACTAATACTACTGCAACTAATAATAATAATGATGAAAATAATAATAATAATGATGATAATAATAATAATAATGATGATAATGATAATAATAATAATGATAATAATGATGAAAATAATAATAATAATGATAATAATAATAATAATTATTATTATTATTATTATAATAATAATGATAATAATGATAATAATAATAATAATAATAATAATAATGATAATAATAATAATAATAATAATAATAATAATAATAATTTTAACAAATTTAAGTTTCTTTTATATAAACTTAAACTGAACTTGGAAAAAACTCAGAGTATACATTTATACAGTATTTGGGATCATATTTCAATTGTAGGAATTTAATATGAAAATAACATTGCCTCTGGAAACCAGTATCAGTCCTGTCACCTCTATGGGCCCTATTGAAACGACTGAAACGCACTATTGCACCATTGCATTGTGGGTCCAGCCAGAGTCCTCATCCACTGCTGCTGTTCCAGCGTCCTCAGTCCAACCTGAAGTGGGAATCAGGTCTTAATGCTGCTACTGATCAACAGCTGTGATTAGATCTCTGGTCCTCATAGCTCCTGGGTTACTGTGGATGCCCAGTGCAGTCTAATGAACTACAACACTCTACCAATTACACCCTAACCCCAGCAAAATGACGGTCATTGAAATCTGCCCAGTCAGATGTGACACTGAAGCTTTACACTCAACTTTGCTGTGGCAGGAGATCTGCTCCACTTCAACCACTGGAGTTCCAGTGGAGCCTGCAGTGTGTGTGTGTGTGTGTGTGTGTGCGCTACTTCTAGCAGGGGTTGTGTTCTATGTTTGTCTACACCAGTGTTTTCCACCCACTGAGCCGCGGCCGCACCAGTGCACCGTGAGGCAGCAACACGTGTGCCTTGAAAAATGATCTAAAGAAAATAAACACCTACATTCCATAGTGGAGTGAGTGTTGCTTTAGAAGAAATGTGAGCCTGTTTTCATGCCAGGATGTCAGCTTGTGAGCATCTCAACAGGTTCCCCAGGTGTCCCACGGACTGAGGAGACACACATGAAGAGACTCTGTGGTCACCATGAGGCTAAAAGTCTCATTTAATGTCATCATAGTTTTGGTTGGTGGTGTCACAGGATTTCTTTCAATGGAGGAAAATGTGGCGTGGCTCACATGAGGTTGAAGACACTGACCTACACACACACCCTCACATACCTGAGTGATGATGGTGCCACGTCCTTTATGGGCAACAGTTGGGCAACAGAAATAAATGTGGGTGAGAAGAGGAGTGAAAGATAGTTCCATCGTTCTACAGAGTAATGCTGTGAGGGACGGCTCTGCCACTGGGAAAGCACACTGGGATTCTTCAGGCCAGACTTCATTAACAGTGAACACCAGCAGAGTCTTTGGCATTGAAAGCTGTCTGTGACGCCTGACGAAGGTCTGCTGAGCCAAACGCTGTGGTGCTAATGATGAGGAAGAGCGCTGAGCTGAGTGCGGGAGCTCCTACTTGAATCTGTTTATTGCTAATATTTTGGATGTGTGTGTGTGATAATGTGTCCCTGGGACGGCAGTGAACCACTGCAGTGCTCACTTCACACCAGTGGCTCCCTGCTTCCTCAACATAGCGATAGCAGCACGCTAGCAACCTGACCACACCTCGCTTTAAGACTGACGTGCTGTTTTCCAAGACTCCAACCCCTTGTTAGGCAGTGAAGAAGGCTTTCAGATCGGAGTTCAGTCAGGTGACTTCTCAACAGCCTTTTCATTTGTTGTGATGTAAGAAGCCACCAGAGTGCTCTCAGCCTCCAGTCTGACGCCACTTCCACTGGGCTGCACTGCTGATGCAGTGATGCAGTGACAGAAGCCTTTCATATTTGCACACGGTGAGCGTCGTGCAATGAGAAGATCCTCCACAGCAGCCAAGCAGCAGGTGGAGCCTGCTTCATTTAGAAAAGACTTTGAAGGATTGTTTCTTGCAATTATAGACTATAGATGAAACTGAAGTCAAATTATCAAAGACTGAATTATGAGACAAAAAAGGGTCAGATTATGTTTTTGTGCTGAATAAATTTGGAATAACTTTTCAGACTAATTGAAACCCCGTGACCCTGAATAGGAATAAGCGGGTATAGAAGATGAATGAATGAATGAATGAATGACTAATTGAAAGATTGTCTTCACAGCTGTGATGAGCAACTCTTGACGGTGGCTTGGAGACGGTGGCTCACTTCAGTTCATAGCAGGTGCCGCCGTCGTTGGAAGGAGAAGCCAAGACGATGACAAAATAAATCCTCACTTCATTTTGAGACAGAACAGTGGCGCAGAAAGCCAGGAGGGGAACAGGGACCAGGTAAGACCAGCTTGGAATATTGTGCAGTGCATTGAAGCAATAAGCTGCAACCACGGCAGAAGAGGTGGGTTTATCAAGACTGCAGACACCCAGAGGTGCAGCAGTTCAGACGCCAACAAGCAAGTTTGTGAACAAGATGGATGGAATAATGCAGATAAAGCCAGAGACTCCCTGGAGGGTCCAGACCAGGAGGCAGCAGTCACTCTCTAGTGGTCACTCAATCACTAGTTTTATTGACTGAAGAGCTTTCTCTTGGATCAACTGCACGGCTCCGTTACCTGGTGAGTTTGCCAGTGATGCGTGGAAAACGGAGAAGTTGATCAGGGCGTAGGAGGCCAAGAAGAAGTTGGAGATGATGGGGGCGATGATGTTCAATTCAGCTGCGGGGAAAGAACCAAGACCTCGTATTAGTACAAAATAAACAGGAAATAGGCGATATTAAAAACAACTCAGAAGCTGAGCTGGACACAAAATCAGACGGTACAAGAACTTCCTTTGATGCCAAGCATTTGGCAATCAAGACAATCAATACCTGTTCAAAAAACAGCTCAAACTTAAGTCAAAAACTTGGAGGCGTATTAAGAGCAGCAGCGTCTGGCACAGAGTGAACAGTTGAAACTACAGAAACACTGTGCAGAGAACAAAGTACAGAGAAGCACCACTGGCTGGGGAGAACACTGCTATACTTAGCCATATATTCTAAGGAACAGGTTGAGACCAAATTAGAAATAGGAGGAAGTCACAACAACTAAGACAGGAAGAGAAGAATGAGGAGACCAGGAGGCCAGTGATGAAAGTTCTCAGTGGTGTTCAGATCCATCCTGCTCCTCATGCTAGCAGCCTGGCTGGGACTCAGGTAGCTCCTGCTCTGCTGACACTTGACTGCAGTAGCAGTGTGTTCCCCAAAGAGGCAGCTGCTTGGTAGGTGTGTGGATGCGGTCGTACCAATGAGGATGAAGGCCAGAGCGATGATGAAGGTCAGGATGTAGCCACGCAGCGGCTCGTTGTTCTTGCCGTAACCTTTGGCAAAGTGGCCCAGGCCAGGGTAGATGTTGTCTTTACACAGAGCCTGGAGAGACGCACACACTCTTCAAAAACCCCTTCACTGGATTCATCAACTCATTTCTTTATTCACTGTCCTGTCACTTTGATTGTGGATGGAGGCTCGATCTCACCTGGAAGACTTTGGGTGCACTGACCAGAGAGGCCAGCGCAGAAGACAGAGTGGCGGAAAAGATGCCTGCAGTGATGATGGGTCCGAATCCCGACACCATGCTCATCATCTGAACACACGGCGACCATTAACAACTCAGTACAATAGAACAGATGCACTTTATTGATCCCACAGTGGGAACCTACGCTGCCTTGCAGCACTAAGAACAATACACACATAAACTACACAGTAATGACAATAATTACAAGAAACATTCAGGCCAATCTGTAGATGTGCATTAGGTGCATTGTTTACCATCAAGTCCAGAATATTGTCTGGACATTTAGATTTGGACAATGGTGACGTTTAGATTTCCCTCCAATGGAGCCAATGGAGCCAATGGAGCCACAGCCACAGAGCCACTGGAAGCCACTGGAGCCACTGGAGCCACTGGAGCCACTGGAGCCACTGAAGCCAATGAAGCCACGACCACAGAGCCACTCTGTACCTGGAAGTCATTGTGGAGTCCGTACTTGCAGCCGTCCTTCTCGTTCTTACAGCTGGAGAAGTCGTAGCCAAAGTTGCAGGCGGCGTCGGTGCAGTTGGCAGAGAACATCGAGGAGATTTTGTCGGTGGCGTTTCCACTGGCGTCTCTCACGATGCACGAGCCTGCAGACACCAGTCAGTGAAACCGGTTCACAGAGACGCCGTCGCACTGTCGCTGGTACAGACGCGAGTCGAGAGACGCACCTGTGGAGACGGCGACGCCCAGGTAGACGATGCCAGTGATGAGGATGGCCAGCAGGGTTCCTTTGGGGATGGCCATCTGAGGGTCCTGCAAGACCACAACACACAACTCACTGGCAAAGGGAAGCAAAGAACACCGGCACAACTGCACACAACAGAAAAGACTTTGGCCACCTATTGTGTAGCACAAGCCACACGTTCATCATTGACACATTGGAAACACATTCTCACTCAAAAAACCCATTAGACACAAAAACACACAAAATATGAACAACTGAAACCACATCAAAAAAGGAGACAGTAAATACTAAATACTCATAATACCACTAATAATAATCATCACTTCTAATATACTGATATATCAAACATAATATTTACCAATACTAACTACTACTAACTAATATAATACTGCTACTACTCAGACTAAAGACTAAATCCAATAGAAACATAAAGGATGGAAGGGGTGGGGGTGGGGGTGGGGGTGGGCGGGACCTGGCCTCCTGGCCAATCAGGCGGACCCTGCCATCACTCACTGACCCATTACACGTCAGTGAAAAGATCAATTTGGGTTTAGGGTCATTTCACATCAGTGAGCCATCAGCTGTGTGTACAGTATCACTGGCACACACTGCAGTGCAGCCACTGCTCTCATTCATTCACAACAGAGGAGACACACACACACACACACACACACACACAGTGACACCTGCACTCAACACGCCTACATGTGCATCATGCCTTACCGCCAGGTCTCCTGAGATGTTGGCTCCAGCCAGGATGCCGGTGGCCGCAGGGAAGAAAATGGCAAAAACGGAGAAAAATGTTTCTTTTCGGAAATCCGGACCCATGTTCTCCCACATGATGGAACCTGAGAGAGCCAAGGATTCAGAGAGCAGAGAAGACGGTTGCGTGAAAAGGAATGAATCTCGGTCAAAAGAAAGAACTGGAACAAACAAAGACAGGCAGAAAGAGTGCGCTGGTACCGTCGTAGCCAAAGTAGCCCAGAGGCTCCTTGTGCTTGAGGGGGATGAAGGTCCCAATGAAGTAGTTGATGATGGCCGTGATCAGGACAAACAGCAAGAAGATCTGGGCCTACATGGTGCATTGAGTTGGTTACTGAACACATGATCGTGATTATTTTATCCCACTGTGATTCCTGCAATGGATTCTGTAGCACAGGGAGTCCAACTCAAACACTCAGTGGGGCCTCACTGAGTCTCATTTCAACATTGATATTTATTCAACAAAATCTTTTCATATGGACCAAAACAAGTTTTGCTGCAGCACTGAAGTTTAAGACTAATAATTCATGCAAAATCAAATCTCAAATGAAAAAAACCCATCCTGGCTTGGTAGGATTGGCGCTGCATGTGCTGCATATTAGCAGCTCTAGCAGTGACTGTGTCTGACATAAAGAGACCCGCGGGCCAGAGCTTGACTCAGTACCTTGGCCTCCCACTCCATCCCGGCCACAGAGATTCCCAGCAGCAGGATGACCGTGATGGTGCCGATGATGCGGATGTCGTTGATTGGATCCGTCATGGTGGCGTCTACGCTCTGCAGCACAGGAAGTGGAGGAAGAACACTTTAGAGTTTCATGACTTGCACTTACTGGCAAGTGCTTCCAACATTAAATCCACTTCCTGTCTGGAGCTTTGACCGCGATGTTAGGAGACATTAGGGTGGTTGAACAGCTCAGTTTAAACAGAGCTGGAGCTGCTTATGCAGCATTGACCTACTGGAGACAGTAGGAGAGGAAGTGTGGTCTCCATCAACACGAGGAAAACTAACAGCAGTGTGCTGGAGTGCTGCTCGAGCACCCAGTGAAGACCAATCAAGACCTTCATTACTCATCTCACACCTTTCATCCACTTCCTGCCCTCACAAGGAACTGCAGGTACGTTGGATGATCCATCTTTTATAAAATATACTTTATATGAGGAACTGCAGTTACACCAGTTGCTTAAACAATAACTTGCACAGACAGACAGACAGACAGACAGACAGACAGATTGGGAAACTACACTAATTACAGGAAATCCACTAACTTACATTTTCAAATACACTTACGACTCAAAGACACTTACGACCAGAAGTTCCACCACAGTCTCGGCAAAGCCCACCACGTACATGGCCACAGCCACTGCATTGGCAAAGGCAAAGATCAAACCGATGGATCCTCCGAACTCCGGGCCCAGACTCCTTGAGATCAGGTAATAAGCTCCACCTGCAGGGTGCAGAGAAATCAAACCAAGGTCAAACATGAAGCAGAGTTCTGAAGACCGTCCATGCCGGTTGCCAGCCGGTTGCCAGCCGGTTGCCATCCAGGCTCTTTGTTCATCTGCAATGGCAGCGTCGGAGTCCACGCTGCGGCTCAGAACCTCTGCATACACTGAAGGAGTCCACTGTGTGCACGTGGAGTCAAAATGGTGCTAAAATATTTGGTGATTGCACTAAAAGACCAGGAGCCCCATGGATGCAGGTTTCCATCAGCAGGACCGTGAAAGACAAGCAGTCCCCTCTGCTGCTCGCCAGAGAACTACTGACACTCCAGACACACACTGACATGAGGACATCCTGTACCAGGGGGCTGGGCTGTGGTCTATCAAGACCAGAACACTTGACAACTTCCTGATCTCAATCAATGCCTGAAATCTACGTGAAATGTCTTCATTTATTGTTGACAGGAATCCAGCCACAGTTGAGAGCAGCAGGCGTGAAGAGCTGCTTTACCTCCACGTACAAATCCATTGGTGGCGATGGCAGAGGTGGAGAGCCCGGTGATGGTGGTCACCACTGTCGCCATGGCCACGATCAAACAGGAAAGAGCTGTCAAAGGAAGCAGAGCAGCGCTGTTACACAACAGGCAGCGTTACATAAGACAGACAGACAGACAGACAGACCCCAGTCACACAAACCATCTCAACACTTTCAACACACAGACGGAGGGAGGAACCTCGGCCCATGTGACCCTGCCCTGATGTTTCACATTAAGAAGCAGGTTGTGTTGGATCTAAGCTTCAACACTGTGTATAGGCTTGGTTGAAAGGTCAAGAGACTGAAGTGAATCCTGATGCAGATGCAATCTAACAAGCGCTGAATGAGCAGATGAAGCTGTTTCATCGTCTCTCTGCATTGATGTGCAGACTAAAAGCACTCAACCTTCATCATAAAGCTTCTAATGAGGGCTGACGCAGGCTGGCTGCTACACAGTTCTGCTGTGAGCCTGGACTGGGGCCTGGGGGGCGTCCCATGATGCACCGGGCCCCTCAGGGCCCCATCTTTCCATCCAGTACTTAAGACAGTGAGTGAGATTCTCCTTCTCCTGCCACTGAGTGGAGCTTCAGCAGTGGCATCATCTGCTTCCTGGAGCTTCCACACTAGTAGTGGACAGTGTGGCCAGCAGACGCCCAGCAGAGATGGAACCACATCATGTTGATCATCCTCCACTTCCCTACGCCAGTACCAGGACCGGCTCTTGATGGTCCTGCTCAGTTGACAGGAAGCTGTGCAATGACTCCACTCAGGTGCTTTTGTCCTTGCAAGCTTTTAATATTTCAACTCTACATTTCTCAATCAAACAAAATCTATGTGGCTGGTCTGGTCTTGCCTACTTTTGATGACTTATTATTGTGTTGCTGGATGCATCAGTGGCGACTGCCTGCTGTCTCCTCTGCATTAGAGGTGAAGGTTGGCTACGGTCGGTGTGATGCTCACCAATTCCAGCCTGACCGACGATCCAGGACATGCGGATGAACAGCATCACGCCCCAGATGTTCAACATACAGCGCACCTGTCAAGACAATGGTTGGAAGAGAAGCTGTAAATGCACACACACTGCGTCTATAAACAGTTGCTACACATGCATTGACACCCCTGCTGTGTCCCTTCATTGTGAGCGCTCAGCAGTTTGAAGCAACTTCATCCTTTTTTCACTGTAAATGCAGAAATCATTTTCAGAAGAAAGTGGTCATACGTTTGCTGATGTCACGTGACCCTCTCTCTCTGGACCAGGAGCTACATTGTATCTTTTCATTAGCATGTGCCACATGGCTCCTCAGGCTCATCTTGCTGCTAGCCAGCATTGAGTCGTTGAAAGTGTGGCTCAGGAAACATAAATATTATGAAACTGAAAGGACAGGAGTTACTGCACCGTGAGTTCAGTGTGTTGAGCTGAGATTTGCATCCCAGTGAGTCGTCACAGAGGGGCCCCCCTGCCACTCAAGCCAATATTCTTGCTTTTTATTGCTTTGGAGTCTTTGTTTAAAAGGTGGTGCAAGCCTGGCCACCACGCAGTGCAGGGGTCAATAACCACAGTCAGCCGTTCATGCATGAGTGCAGTCATTATGCAGAGCACAATGGTGATGTGGCGCTGCCGCACCAGGGGGAAGCGCACTGGGCAGCAGAAACAGCAATACAGTAAGGTTCCTTTTTACAAGTGCAAAGGATAAAGTAAAGTAAAGTAAAGTAAAGTAAAGTAAAGGAAGTCCAGGCCCAGTCAGACGTGCAAGAGGACTGCAGGACAGCCAGTCAAGGCAAGCTGTCCTGTGCCTGGGTGAAGCTGGCAGAGGAAACCATGGCAGCAGGATGCTGAAGGTCCTGGTCTGTGAGGGTTCTCAGTCATTCAGCCATGATTTGAGGCCCAACGTCTTCAAGATGGCCTGAAGCAGTCCAGTAGTTGGTGCTGTTTCAAGTCCCTTCCTAATCCCTGCAGATCACAGTAAGACCGAGCCAGTGGCTTTGAGCCACAATGGTTGAACAGCTTTGGCTGAGAAGATGGCTGGAGCCCCATGAGAGATGATGAGGATGCTGTCCACAAGCTATCACTGTGCAAAATGAATGAGAGCAGCAGCATCACATGGTACATGGTGGTGCAAGCTCCTTTCTTGAATGCGTGTCAAAATAAAAGTCAGATGGTTTCCAGTCAGGTCTGAACGTGTGGGATTTCTTTTCTTCTCACCATCAGCTGTCGAAAGCTGTTGAGATGAAATGTTTCTTCTTCTCCTTCAAGGCTTGAAGCTCATGGAAGCACTACAGCTGAGGACGGTGACGCAGACTCGCATGCATTTGTGGGTGTGACTGATTATCTACTGAAGGTGACTTACCAGAACCCCCTTGATCCAACCAAACTTGACCACTCCTTTGGACTCGGCCGACTCCTTGGCAGCGGCCTCCTCAGCAGGAGACATCTCGTCACCGTTGGGGAAACCATCTTCAAACGGCTCCTGGAAAACAAACCAAAACGATTGGATCAGAATTACATCAACTTTTGTTTGTTTACGTGTGTTTGCTGTCCGGAGTGGTTCTTCTATTTCTGTAAGACAGCAGTGATGCAAACGCAGCTTATAACAGGCTTCTCTCAATTCTAAACATGAACCCAGACGGTCGACTTACTGCCAATGATTATTGTGAGCAAACTGACTGGCTGGTCCTCCCCGACTACACAACATCGATGGCAGTAAGCTTGTTACAAGCACTAACTGTGTAAGTGTATAAAGTGTTGGTACATTTCTGGCTGGGCTTGGGTTCACAGCACAGTGCGCTGTCCTCCGCAGTCAGTTGCTGCTCCGTGTCGAGCTCCCGTGACAAAATGACACACACGCTTTGTCGCCAGTGGGCAAAAAAATCATTAGCGTCCAGTGGGCCAGCGTGCCGAGCTCAGAGACCCCCACCGTCCTGCAGGCCCTCCTTCACAAATCCATCCCCACCAAGCAGCATGAAGAGTGTGTGTGTGTGTGTGTGTGTGTGTGATCTGCTCTCACTACCACAGTCAGCATGCAAACAAACACACACATTTCTGCCAACTTGGTGACTCTGTCCCTATATCATGCAATTACGCAGACCCCTGCTAGATGGCGCTCAGACTGGGGCGACTCCACTGTCAGGTTCTTCATGTAGCCAAAGTAGCCAAAGCCTGGTGGTAAAAACATCGCCTCGTCTTAAAACACTGCTGCCAATTACAAAGTCTGGGTCATTAACTTCCAATCTGGGTCATTAAGCAACTACAACAAACATTCCAAAACTACGCTAGCAAGTATCTTTACTGATAGCGCAACCTTTCTGCGGCACAAAGGACACTGCTGTATGCAGGCGCCTCACTCTTCACCTCCTTTCATCTCCCGCTGAGGTCACATAGTTATTTGACACTAATCCAAACAAAACTTTCTATGGTGTGAAACTCAGAACTGGGAGCCTCTCAATGGACTCAGCTGACAACAAGGACATCAACTTTAGAGCCCTGCAAGAGTGACAGAGGAGGAGGCTTGCACACACAATCATGGCCTTTATGAAAAAAGGCATGAAATTGTTTCAGTCTCACACTGGGAGCCGACTATAGTTTAACCACTGTAGACTGTAGACTGCAACTACTGTAGAGTTTACTTTTATTCTTCTATTTTCACTTTTTGTATTGTTTTTTTGACTGCTGCAACAGTGTAGTTTCCCAATTTGGGATCAATAAAGTTCAATCTAATCTAATCTGACTAGGATGGACTTTTTCATGTTTGTGATGATTTCCAGGGGAATTCCTTCAATTCCTAAATAAAATGCATCTTTTATGACAAGACGGCGTTCAAAATCTTTTGTGGTTCTAATTATAACAAATTATAATTAAGAAAAAAACAATGATTTGGACAATGATTCATGTCTTCATCTAAGCAGTGAGACTCAGTTTGTGGTGTTGATAGTTGCAGTGGTGACAGTGTATACTTGGTTTGGTCGAAGGTCTGTTGAACCCACCCACCATAACCCACAACTGTTCCTCCAGGTGAGAACTACAGGTGAGTACAAGAGAAGTTCTCCAGGTTGTTGAAGCGCATCGGCCTTCAGAAGCCAGCAGTCCTCTGGATCGGATGGAAATCACCATGAAGGATTGAACTTATAAACTTTTGCACTTTAACTGCAGGATCCAGGAGCTGCTACCTCAACTTTGGTGAACACGCACGATGACAAAGATTCTGATTGGGTTTGATTGAACTTGGAAAAACTTTGTTTGCTGGAGTTTTTCACCAACTTACTGAAACCCTACAAAAGCAATGGGCTACTTGTGTTAATGTAGGACACTACATATACAATGTACACTTCTATTTTAAATTCTGAGTATTCTTATTATGTTATAAATGATGTAATTGTTGAGTATTATTATTATTATTATTATTATAACGAGGGCCTCTCAGGCCGCCTGGCTATGATGACTCCACCCAGTTGCAATGGAATCACACCCAGACACAGTAGTACGAGTGGAAACGCGGCCTCAGGGTGCAGGCCACTGCATGTGGAGAGAATTCATATCCACTGCAGCACAAACTGCACTGCGAAAATATCTTTTAAAAAAAAATGGATTGATTGCTTTTGATCATCTTCCGAGCAGATGATCAATCAAATTATTCATGAGTGTGAATGTCGCACCAGTCTTTCCTCAGCCCACAGTGAGTCCACACAGTGAGTCCACACAGTGAGTCCACACAGTGTGATTCAAAGGTTACATGAACAGAAACTGAGTACTACAGTACTACAGTAATATTCACATGTGCATGGACTGCTGAGGGCAGCTGCTTCTATTTTGATGTTTAGAATTTAGACCAAACTAAACTTTCAGGTAATGTTACTTTACATTTCTCTTGTATACACCTAACCCTAACCCGTATTATTACAATATCATGACTTTATCCCTTTTACGTTAACGTCCCTTTAATGTGTTAACATGCGTCTATTTTAGTGATAACGTGCTTCACCCCCCCACCCGGTCGTGATTCATTTCATGCGTTTCAAAATTTCTTTTAAGTATTTGATGAAAAAAAGAAGAGAAGACAAAATGCAATCATGGGAGGAAAAAAAATCACATTCATGTCAACTTTCCAGTGGCCAAACTTGTTTTGATTTAACTACAAATTCTAAAGTTTTCCGCAGTGTTTGGAAAACTGGAGAACTGCCCTCAGAATGCACTGAATGACTCATTGATTGATTCAACAACAACAAAAAAAAAAAGGGGTCCATGGGCAAGCAGTCAATTGGCACAGCAGAATTTCCATTGCACAGTTCGATCAGTTGCATAGGCTTTTGGAAAGCGGTAAACTCTTTACTGCAAAGCAGCAACAAGGTCGCCACGACCTTCAGAGCGCTGCAAACACTCTTCTTTTTCCAAAGTCTCACCACTATTGCAAAAATAGTGACGTGGGGCAACGCAGTGGCTGCTGATAAAATCTTTAGGGCTCATTTTGTGGCGAGGACGCCTTGCTTCCCTTGTGGAGGGGCACTGTGCGCACGGCATAGCTGCCACAGCCATCCACACAGTGAGCGGCCTTGTGTCAGCGTCGTAACCTTGAGGAAATACGACACCGGCCTCTCCTTCATCACAGAACACTTTCTCATTTTCACAATATCACAACGTCCTTGACCAGAAGCACTGAGTTCTCATTCACTGCAGGACCAAGTGGCTTTCAACCCAGCCTCCAGCATCATCATCATCATCATCATGTATACAGTACATTCCAGCAATTCAATGTTATATACATAGAGGTACATGCACACGCACATACATGTATATACACATATACATGCATGCTGAGATTTGCAGCCTTGCACTGTTTTGCAGAATCTTTCTCCACTAAACTCTGCAGCTGCGTTCTGAAAGCTGACGCTTGCTACGCAGTCACTGTGGTGCCCCCTTCATTTGACCTCATGCCATTTCTCTCCCAGTCAATGTCACATCTACAACCACCACAGCAGCAGCAGCAGCTAACGCAGCTAGCGCAGCTGGACAGCCGTCGGACTTGAGAGGACTTCAGCAGCATCGTCCTCCAGTGAGGATCGTAAAAACACAAACACCTCAGTTCTTTTTTTCCATGTGCGACGCCAGCCTGGAACCAGGACCTGGCGTGAGCCTACAGCACACTCACTACCCACAGGACTTTGCCAAGCCAGCTATGCTCAAAGTGAACCAACCAACTGAGGTACTGATGCTGGGTGGAGCAGAACAACTGGAGAGTGCCAGGGAGGAAGTCCTGACGTGTTGTCCTGAACACAGTGTGACGGAGGCCGAGTCACTGGCTCACTGGCTTCAACTGCATAAACTGTTTAAACTGTATAAACTGTTTTTGAAAATGAGTCATGTGAACAAAGTTGTCTGGTAATCAGAGAAGACAGTGCAGCACCTGTGTCTCCACACTGGCTGCTATTTATAGCCTAGATTGTAATGGATTATAACCAAGACACACATTCACAAAAGTCACTTTGCAACCACAATTCAACGTGATTTTGCGTAGCCCTTTAAAAAACCCAAACAACTCAGACCTGTGGCAAAGTAAAACAGACTTTCAGTGAGTTTGTTGCCAACATGGGAAACTTTTACCGTTGGCTGTGTGGATTCATAGTCATTCAAAATATGTATAGCAGCTTTTTTGGACACAACGTGAGCCTGGCTACGTTGACTGGACCCAGGTTACGCTGACTGGATGTTACTACACCGACTAGACTGCAAACCCCACAGTTCTGCCGAGCAGCCACCTCTCAGCCTTATACACAGCAGCACAGCGGTGTTACAGCCAAACTGGGATTTCCATCAATGACTTCCCACTAAACCCATCCACAACCCGAGGACACAACACACAATTGATATATTTATAAATATATATTTATTTATATAGAGAGCAAGTAGGGGCAAACTATGGCCCGGGGGCCATATGTAGCCTGTTAAGCCTTTTAATCTGGCCACTTTCAAGGAATCCATTCAGTAGTCGCTCAGTCATAAAACAGCTGCATTGCATCCAATTTTTCAGTGTTTTCAGTCCTTCATGGAAAAGCAGAATAGTGCGGGGCTTCAAAGACACAGATTTTGTTTGAGCCCTTTTGTTCTCAGTTGACATTAAAGCACCTGTGTTCTATTTCTCCTATGACATCCTTCTATGAGGCGGCTCAGCCAGAACACTCCTGCTGGCACACAGTAGACCCACTGTGGCCCACCAGTCACAAAGTTTGCCCACCCCTGCTGTGTAGGAAACATCACATTTCTTTCTGATTTTATTTCTATTTGTTCAAAGTCATCCCGTACTTTGGTCTCTCTACTGTAGTTTGGCACATGGCACTGGCCTGTTCCCTTTTCCCAGCTGTAAACCTGGAGGTCAATAAACTCATGTAATGACATTGTGTCATCGCCAAGCAGCGCAATCACTCATATCTCTGCATCTCTGTGAGTGTGAGTGTGTGCCGGTGTGTTGTCTACCTTGTCGAGCTCGTCGTGCAGCTCCGACAGGGTGGGTCTGATCAGCTTCTCCCCGAGCGGCGCCGCCGTCTGCCGGTAGAAGTCGATGTTGGGCACGGCGTCGATGGTGTTGTGTCCGAACGTCCTCAGGTAGTAAGTGTTGGTGTGCGTGTCGTAGTGGTAGTGATGCTGGCCTCCTCCCGTCGACGAGTGCAGGCTGCTCTCGCTCATCACCGTGTCGCCGTTCTGGTGGCCGTCAGCCGGGGCTCCAGCCTCCGGGGAGGCCGCCCCCGCCGACGCCGAGCCGCAGCTGCTCGGATCCGCAAAGTTCACCACCCGAAAGCGGCCCTTGGCCTCCTCGCCGCCGGAGGGAGGCGCCTGGTCCTGGGTGTGGGCGCTGCTGGAGGCGTCGGAGCCCGGGGACTTGTCCTCCGCGGAGCCGGCCGCCGCCGCCGCAGCCTCGGCCACCAGGTCCACCTGGAAGCGGCTCTGGCTGGGGGTCGGGCCGGCCGGCCTCAGCCCCGCATCCGGCGGCGGGGACAGGACGCCGTCCTTGTCCGCTGCCGGCTCGGAGGAGGACGGCAGTGGTGATGGCGCTGACATCGCAGGGGGGCACGCGGATGGAGAACCGAGAGAGAAAAGGCGGCAGGAGGAGGAGGAGGAGGAGGGGGGGGCGAAAGAAATGGCGAAGCAGCGGAGCTTCGAACCAAAACCCGGTGCTCGGCTCCGACTGGGCGGTCAAAGCTCCACCGACAGGGGGAGAGAAGCTGCCGCTGCCGCCGCCGCCGCCGCCGCCGCTAAAAGAAGATGGCTCCGAACTTGGGAGGACTGAGCTCAAACTTTGCTGGGGTCCCTGCTCGCCGTCCCTTCCCGCACTCGCACAATCCGACACCGCAGCTTTGGCCTCCGCGCCTTCGGCCGCCAAAAACCCGTCTCTCGCCGCCGCTGGTTCGACAAATCAAATGTCTTCAAGCCGCCGAAGCTCCGAGCCGCTCCCGTTAATATACACACGGCATCAGTGTGGGGTGGACGGCTCGCGCTGCACATCTCGCGAGATTCACTCCAGGACCTTTGAGGGAGGAGAGAGCGGAAATATCGCGAGATTACATCACACTACACCCCGCCAAGTAGGAGTGGCGTTGTTAGGCCCCTGCGCAACAACGGAAAAGGACGGGACAGGAACAACGTCCTTTTCGCGCGTGTGTGTGTGTGTGTGTGTGTGTGTGTGTGTGTGTGTGCGCGTGGCTCTGCGGAACGTTTTGTTGTGCGCACAGTGTGAACAACTTTTCAACCAAATCAGTTGTCTTCACAAAAACTCTGCTCTCCGACACGTCGCTGTTTCCCTCTGCTGGTTGCCAGGCGCGTTCACCGCCATTAAAAAGGCACCGTTGTAAAAAGATCACAGCAACTTTGTCATTCATAAAAACATTAAAGACCCCAAAGTTGTGCGTTTTAATCCATTATGTGGATGCATTTACAATTGCGGTGAAGTGCTCAGAGAAAAAAACATCTCATAAATTCCATCCAACAGATGATACGTTACTGGAACATACGTCACTTTTTCCTTTCTGCTAAACCTACTGGAAACAAAATGAAACAAAAATGCACATGAATTAACATGTTGATTTTGTGTTTTCAAATGGAACAGCAGCCCTAACTCCCTCAGCCCAGTTTTGTTTGCTTTTTTTTTAATCAACTTCGAAAATGTAAAAATCATCGCTGTGGATTCTGAATAATAAAGGTGCAAACAACTGTACCTGAAAATGAAACAGGACCGTAAACCTGACTGCTATAAAAATAAATAAATAAATAAATAAATAAAATAAAATCATCTGTTGGCAATAAAAGCTCATTAAAATAAAACCAAGGCCAGAGAGCTTTGCTTGTCTGTCACATTCAAAGTGGCTCTTCCACAAGATGTCACCAGCAGGGTCACAAATAATGTTATTTACAGTGCACGTTATTCAAAATAAGGTTTGTTTGTTTGACAACAAACATCCTATTCTTTGGTTAAGCGGCCAGTGGAAGGACTCTGGGGCCAAAGGGTGTCGCAGCAGAGTGATTGTGAAAAGTCATGAAAACATGGTGTTGTGACATAAACAAATCACAATAAGCCCGAGGTGTTAGCAGCTGGCTCGGGACACTGGCAGCCACAACGGCTCGCACACATCCACAAACAACAATTCTAAAGTGTCTCTCTTAAACTGATCTCTGTCCAACAGATCAGAGCTGGAGTGGTTTTGGGAGGCAGCGGTGCAGCGGCGGAGATCTGTAGTCCAGGACCTGGCCTGTAGACCCGTTCACAATTTGGTGTCGGGAGAATTTCTCACTTGAACTGAGTTAGTGGGTCGCGAGACACGAGGAATCACTGAGGTGCTGGTCCACCATGGTGCTACCAGTGATGCAATGGCCAAATCAAATATGGCTGCCATTGGCTCTGGTGAAAATGTAACTTTTTTGTTGGTGATTACATGTAAATATCTCAATTTAGACTTTAGACGGTCTGTGGTATTATGTTCTGATATTATTATGATCATAGTGGTTATTTTTTTAAAGGTCATAATCAAGGTAATGTTCCCACTCTGAAGACCTTGGCCAAAACTTGGTCATTATTCAGAATAAAGATTGATTCTGCTTAACCTGACATTTAACATTGACTGCTAAGAATGGAAGAGGAGATGCTGGCATCATTGGTGTTCCTTCCTTCACAGAAGCTGTCCTCAAGACCAACATCAACAAGTCAGGAGCACTTCTCTCAACTTGGTGTCTGGCAACCTTGCGATGTCCTCATTCTTCTCCACCATGATGAAGGATCGGCTGTTTCATACGACAGGTCTGGAAGGTGGCTGTAGGAACCTCAGCACCAGCCCAGTGGTCTAGTGGTAGAGTGTCACCGCTGAGACCCAGCAGGTCCTTCTGGCAGTCAATGAAGGACCTCCTCCAGTGGCAGTAGATCTCCACTGTGCACGGCCAATTGGCAAGAAATTGAGGAGTCTGGGAATCCATCAGACTACAGTTGGCTGCCTGTGTGAGGAGGAAGTGTTTTAACCCCTTGTAGCACCTGACCAGCAGCATCTTGGTCGAGCCACTTGGCTCCACAATGAAAGGCACTGCATTGCTCTCCCTGAGCTGCTTGCAGAGCCACAAGTGAGTGAGTGGAAATACAACTCAGTAGGGCCGTGCTGAATGAGTTGAGATATTCAGTACAAGATGGGCTCAATCTTGTCTTCATTGGTAACTGCAAACAAAGACCCTGTGCAAGACTCTGTTTTTATAATACCACAGTTGATTTGCCAGTTGATTTGCCAGTCAGTGGTCCGTGTGTTCTGACGATCCTGTTGGACTTTCAATTTACAGGTTGCTGTGACTTTCCAGAATATTTGTCCTCCCCCAGTAACATTTGAACACGGCATATTTGCTGACGACTGTTAAACTGCGGTGAGATATTCACCCTGGTGTGAACATCATTTGACATTAACACAACAGTTTGAAGACCTTCTAGAGACGTCCCCTGAGGAGAACTGGTGTCTGAGGTTGTACAGTTGCAAAAATACACAGTGCGATGTGTGTCAAAACTCCAGAGTAGAAGTCAGCTTTCCCTTCGTCACTGAGGTCATACTCTGTCAAACACCAAACAGCTTGGTTGCCATCACAAACAGCATGCAGGTGAAAATATTTTTATTTGCACTGGGCTCCTAAGGAGGTCCAATAACCCTTATATTGTTGTATGTTGTAAATGTGATCCCTCAAAATAAAAGGTTAAATGTATACCAGCCATGGTATATTGTGACCTAGCAACTCTCTACTGCGCTGCAGTTTCAAAGCCAGATACAACTGAATTCTCCAAAAATGGTTGCGTAGAAATAAACCTTTACTAGTCTGAGTTTAGCCCCACAACTGGATCTTAAGCCAAGGTTATGGATACAAACCGAGGTCAGACAAACTATGGGCATGAATTTTACACTTTTCGGACAGTGTTAGTAGGTATAAAAACAGAAAAGTGCAGTTAAAGTTTTTCTCTACTTCTCTTGCAGCAAATATTTTTAAACACAGTGAATGCAGATATCTGACACTGGGGAGAACTTTACACCTCCAGGAACCTTGTGGTTAGGATGGAGGAACTCGTTACCTTGAGTTCAACACATTTTCACCTTTCAATTAAACACCGGTCAAAGTATGAAAAACTTGACACATCTATTCAAGCAACCTCTACATGAATGATGTTAAATCACAGAAAATATAATTGATCAGCAAAATCACTTTTACACTTTGGTCATTCGTGACGGGGAGAGTTGACAAGTCTGCTTGATCCTGCCGTACCATCTGAGCACCTGAGAAGACACCTGGCTTTACAGCAAAACTGATGTAGCGCCACTGCGGAAACAAAACCTTGACCATTGAATTCTAATTTCTAAAGTCTTAACCATCAAACGCATGTCAAGGCACGCATAGTAAATACAAGTTTTATACCAAATACTACCAGGGGCTTCATTCATGTATCTGGATCCAAATCTAAACCTGTAGCGGAACCAGAAGAACACCTGTGATTGCAACACGTCTGCCAAGACGTCTTGAAAGCGAGAGTGAAGAATTGAACTCGGCCTGAGAGCAGCGTTCAGAATCCAACAATCACTTTTCAACAATTGCCTTTGAAGCAAAGCTGATGAGCAGTGACCTGGGACTTACCACCGGTGGAATGTTCAGCTCACATGGATTCAATCTTTCAGTGACCTTTGAGCACCTAATATGGAGGTGGAATGTGGGTGAATGTGGGCAGAGTAAGTGGAGAGGACTAGCGAGCGAGCTTCTGAACGAACCCTCAGTGGTTGTGGGAGCAGAAAGTCTTCCAAGACCAGTGGCTGAGTCGGAACGACAGCGCAAACTCAGCTTTGATTCATCCTGGAATATTAATCAAGCAGGATTCAGACGTAGGATGAAAAACCCCTCAGCCTTTGACTGCTGAAGGAACAGACAATCAACATTTGGATCGAGAAATAAACCAGGAAATGAGACATCCGGAATAAAACCTCACCCTAACCCTAAAAACACTGAAAAAAAAGATAAAGAATAGTAACTAAACTGGAATAATTTGTGGGGTATATATGTCAAAGTTATATAGTTATATTACACTGATTGTCTGCATGTGAGTCCCAGATGTCTATCAGGGGAGTAAACAATGAATGGGTATTTCTGGGTATTGGCTGGATGTGGAGCAACCGTGGTTGGATGACATCAACATCAACATCACATTTTTAATATCTATTTAAACAATGGTGAGATTTTATTAGAGCACCTTGCCAAAGTCTTTTGTTCACAATAAATGTTATAAACTAGAAACACTGATTTTCCATGTGTGTGTGTGTGTGATACATGCTATCAGGAAAGAAAAGACAGAGGGAGGCTTAAAATGCAAAGTTGACTCATCAGATCCTGTGTTGAAGCCAGGCTGCACTTGGCTACAGAAGCAGGTCACTGCCAGGCATTTGAGCGCTCGTCAGTCACGCAGCATTAACAGCGTGGAGTCAGGACGAGGCTCCATGACGCTCACTGAGGGAAACAAAGTGCATGAAAACAACACAGACATCTGCGTCGTTTCCTGTTTGGCCTTGGTCACTGCTTACCCTTGGGACGGCCAAAGAGAAGCACGCCCACACACGCATTCACACACACACACACACACACACACCACAGCAGCCTAGATCAGGGGAGTCAAACTCAAAGACTCAGTGGGGCTGAAATGTAAAACTTGGACAGAGCTTCAGTTCAGCATTGATATTTATTGCAACAATCTTCCTCCAGATGGAACCATCAAAGCCTAATACTATACTATCAATAACTTCCTATTGCACACATGCAAAATCAACTTTCAAATCATAAAAACTCATCAGAATCAATAAAATGTCAATAAATATCATGAGGTTCTTTTTTTTTTTGCAGGCTTCTGATTTAAATTTCAACAGGAAGCTTTTTCCACGGGCTGATATTACATTTTGTAATAAAATAACAGCAATAAAGCAGTGACATCATCATAATGATATCCTCCATTGATCGTCCTGTCCTGATTGACTCGACAAACTACCAGCAGAGCATTCTGGGAGTTGTAGTGTTAGCGGCTACATGTGCTGTATAACATTTGGACTGCGGGCCAGAGTTTGACACCGATGGTCTATACTGTTACATTATTACAACAGTGTATAAGCTGTGTGTGTTGCTGTCTATAGAGATACAGTCTGAGTGACTGAAGTGGAGCCCAGTTGTCATGGCCCAGTTCCAGTCCACCTCCCCCGCCCCCCTCCCGCCAACTTACGCATTCCCGTGAACTGGTTGAGGGTCCTAATCCTCCTGCAGGCCAGGGGGTGGGGGTGGGGGGGGTGGGGGTTGAAGCGTGAGTGCTAAACTCACCTTTCAAACTGAGATTTTTCAAGACCACTCTTCCAACAGAGGGCTATGACATATTTCTAGAACCAAAATGTCTTTGAAAAACGGAAAACTAGTTAAAAAATCAACTTGACGCAAAACTCGCGCCCAAAAGACGTCAAGGAAAAACTGGAGCTGCTTGTAATTCAAAAGAAGAGTAAGACAACACTCACACAGCTGTCTCTCTAACACAGCAGGACACCACAGGAAACTGGGAGAACCTCGCTAGACTAAACAACGACATTTAAACCACAAACAGTGAAAACAACTGGACTGCTCGGAAGACAGAACTGAAGCAATGAGTGACATTGCAAAGGTAAACTCCAACTAGAGTAACTAGCAACTAGTGTGTTGTCAACAAAACTCAAGTCATAACTAAATAGACTATAAATAAACTAAATAAAGCCTAAGTGAAGGCTCAGTGGGGGGGTGGGGGAGGGTGGGGGTTGCTAGGGTTAGCATCAGCATCCAAAGAAACTCACAGATGTTTTTTATATCATTAAAAAAGACTTTAATCCCCGGCAAAAAACATTGTGTTGTCTTGACTTGATAGTGATTGGCTGATGACTGCTCCTCTTCCTCATCGAAGCTACACTGGCCATGACTGCATGACTGCATTTCTGCAATATCTCCTTTATTAATGCCGTTTCTGACGGTTCGGGTTTGATCACGTTTTAATGCAACTCCACTTTGACCTTCATTTTGATGGTGTTTGACAACCTGTGTGTGGTTGCACAGCAGTGAGTTTACTAAACTTGTGGCTGTGTTTCAGTGCAGACTGTACGGGCTGTGAGTAGCAACAAACACCAACACCGGCAGAACACGATGCGTTGACCTGCGTAGGAGCGTTTTGGCGATGCAGGGTCGTATCTGTGGGGCCAAATCACAAGCCCCGCCCCTGGCCACTTGGTCACATGGGCTAAGAGGTGAAATGAGATTTGGGGTTTGGTCACAGTTCACACCGTGACACCCCTCCCCCCTCCCCAACCCTCTTTCAATGTTGTGTAAGCCCACGAGGGACACAACGGTTTCCAATGGTTGGGTAAGCTTTGTGTTTTTTTTGGGCCATGGTAACGGAAAGGTTTCCATTATATATGTACAATATTGTATTGTAAAAATAATGAAAAGCACAGACAAAATCAAAGCACAAACGTTAAAGAAACAGTGCACTATCAGATCAAATTGAACCAAAATGAAACCACACGAATTATTACACATAAAGTTTACGACTATCCAATGAAAATACATCTACTGGGATCTACCTGCACAACATGCGTGGCTACACCAGGTTCTGATGAAGTCTTGTGACAAACAAACTCAAACAGGGTGTAGCGAATGGTTCAGTAAAACGTTCTGCCTCTCCAAGGCAAACCCTAACTTCCACCTTTTCTGTTCGGCTGTTCAATGCCGGTGTATCGGCTTCCGCTGTGTGCTAACTCCACTATGCCCTTGACGCTATCATTTTGATAAAATGAAAAAAAAAAATCCGCTGTACTCGCTGACTTGCATTCCACAACTAAATGGAGCCTCAGGCAAGCGATTTCCTGTTGAACATGTTCTTCTGCCAGATCTCCATGAACGCTCCAGGAAGCAGTGGTCTGACTGGACCAACTGGTTTCATTCCAAAACCAAATGTGTTGTGTTCACAACAGTTCTACACTTAAAGTGTGTCTGTGATGAGTGTTGGCTTCTTCTGGACATTAGCAGCAGGGTCTGACACTGCAGTGTTGCAGGACTGCAGGTTGGTCTCGGTCTCCAGACCACTTTTAAAGCTCTCCGTCTCGTCTGAGACTCTGAGGCATTTTGACCAGGTCTGGTCTGGTCTCGGACTCGGACTCGACTTGAGGTTTTTCATCAAGAGACTCGGTGGAGACTCGGCCAACATTGCAGTGGCGGATAATAAAAGAAAAGAGAGCTTTTGTTCAACCTCCCCAGAGCCGTGAAGAACCTTGAGGTCTTTCACCACCACCATGAGTGAGACTGATGAATGTGTTTCCAGTGTTTGGTGTTGAGTTCAGACATTGAAGGTTTTTCCGCATTTTGCTCATGCTTAGCATGTTTTTTTTGAAATGGTTTCAAAATATCTGGCAAAGCAGCAAACTCTTAGAGAAAATGATTGAGCGCCACCTTGCTGAAAGGCGATGTTGCTGTTCCACTGACATAGAAACAAACTTGATCTTAAAAAAGATGCTCATTGGTTTTCTTCCCAAAATGTATGACGATACTTGTTCTTGCGATCTTGAAGAAGCTGAGAGGAGGCCAAAACAAGTCCGGTCGACCCAACTGAAGCTTCTACTTGAAGATGAGCTGGATGACTGAGAACCTTCACAGACACCTCACCAAAATGTGGAGATCCTCCCAGTGAGATTAGAGACCTGATTGGACCAGAACTCCACAGAGGTTGGAGTTCAGCTGGTGAGGCTAATGCTACACCCAGCAGACAGATGAGCTGTGCTCGCCGGCAGCCAGTGAGGAGGCAGTGGAGCTATTTCCATCAACAGGTTGTGGTGTCAGGATTCCATCTCCATTTCCACCCACCGCTCACAACATATGAAGCCACTGACGGTGAAGCGTCGACTCGTCTACCTGCTGCCCAGGCTGTCAGCAGTCTTCACAGCAGCTGTCTGCAGAGTGCTAACGTGCTAACGTGGAGGCAGATGTGTTGAATCGCTCTCCAACAACACCAGTGAGATGTAGCGGACTACCCATGATGCCCTCCTGGTAGCAGCTGGTGGTTTCAACCAGGCAAGTCTCACAGCAGCAGTGAGGTCGGACGTTCAACACCGCTGATTTTCTCTCTGATCCGACACCGAGTGAAACTCATGCTGGTATCAGCGATGCCCATCTGATACTTTGTGCAAATATCTGTGTGTGTGTGTGTGTGTGTGTGTGTCTCTCTCTCTCTCTCTCTCTCTCTCTCGCCACCCCAGCTGGTCAAAGCAGATGAGCGCCCCCTGGAGTCTGGATCTGCTGCAGGTTTCTTCCTACGGGGGAGTTTTTCCTGCCCACTGTCGCCCCCTGCAGCTGTGGAGGATCAGCTGCTTTTCTCCTGATTGCACAAAAGCAGCTTTGGTTGTGATTCAGCGAGAGAACAAATAAAAAGTTGATTGATTGATTGATTGATTGATTGATGATGATAGACGTTAAGAAGCAACTTTAAAGGATCAGAACCATCTGGTCCCGACCCGTCACTGTCTAGGTTCACTGGAAACTTCCCCTACTGCAGTTTGTTGTAATTATATACACACTGTGGATCCACCAGCATTTATCCTTCCACCATGCTGCCTCGCACAGCCTGTTGACATTAACGGGCCAATCATATTACTCAAAACATTTTGGGTGTCAACATTACACACTTCATTCATCTACTACATGTCAGGATTTCAGGATTCTTGCAGTTCATCTTCAATTTTGGGGGAAAAAAAAAACACTGCTATAATGAATCAATGACTGACACAAACTCCTCAGCCAGTGAAGGGGTGTCGCCACAGGGGGCGACAGCGCCGCCAGCCACGCCTCTCTCGCTGAGTGAGTCAAAGGTGATCTCTGTCACTTGTGTTCCTCACCACTCCACCATCTTCTCTTCTATCTTCTGCAGCTCAGGAGGTGGAGCTGCTTGTTCAGTGATAGACAGGTTGTTGGTTCAAATCCCACTCCATCCATCCCAGTCTGTCATTGTGTCCTTGGGCAAGACACTGAACCCGCATTACCTCGTAAGAATGTGAGTGAATGTAGGAGGTGGTGGGAGGGGCTACACATGTAGCTTAGCAGCAGCAGGTGCATGGAGAAAACCTTCTGGTGAAGACCATCAGAAACCACAGCAGGAAATCATATTTCCAAACACTTTTATTGAAAATTACAGACTAAAGACATGAAGTGAGAAGATGCAGATGGATTCTAGGAGGTGTCCATGGTGTGAACACTTTCCTCAACCACCTCCAGGGCCAGAGGAGTCACCATGCTGCTCAGCACACCTGTGGTTCCTCTTTTATACTTGTAGTCGCCAGTCCTACAGCAGGAGGAAACACACACACCATGATGATGATGATGATGATGATGATGATGATGATGGTTATTTTCAAACAAGTACAACAACAACAACACATCTCTTCATTAGACTCAGCACAGCACTGCAAACTGCGGTCAGTCCACCCAAACCATTGGTTAGTCGACACACTGAGTGAAGTCAGCACTGGACGCTCCACTGCACACCAGGTGTACTCACATCTGCAGGGACTGAGTCTCACCGGCTCTTCATGCAACAGAAACATGCAACAGAACAGCGTCACTGAGCAGCATGGATCCAAGCAGGTGTCAGCCAATCACAACACTCAACACGGCCGGAGGCAGGACTCTGATCACAGCACTACTGCGCTGGGTGCAGTGCTTTCCACTGCAGGCTGCTTCTATGCGTCGCCACTGCTGGGAGAAGCCCTGGTGCATGCTGGGAGAAGCCCTGGTGCATGCTGGGAGAAGCCCTGGTGCATGCTGGGAGAAGCCCTGGTGCATGCTGGGAGTGTCCCCTCTCCTCGCAGCAATATTGAAACACCTCTCACTTCTCATGAAGGTGCAATAAACACTGATTTATCTGTTAGTACTTTGTAAATAACGGAAAGAGAAAAGTCATTGTGTGGATGTTGAAGGGCAGCAGGTGCTGCTGGTACTGGTGCTGGTACTGGTACTGGTGCTGGTGCTGGTGGTCTCACCTCACTCCCTTCTTGTTGGCCTCGTCGTGGGGTCTGATGTAGTCCACCTTGCCCTTGGTGATGACACACAGGTCGATGTTGCTGCCGGAACCCAGGTCGTTGAAGATGCCGGCAGCGATGGCGTCGCGCACCAGCTGCTTGGCCTCGGCCTCCTGCAACACAACAACACACAACAACAACACAAATCAAACAGAGGAATCAGGCTGAAGCTCCTTCCAACAGGCCCACTGGTCTGCTGCTGGTCTGATGCTGCTTTGCTGCTGGTCTGATGCTGCTTTGCTGCTGGTCTGATGCTGCTTTGCTGCTGGTCTGCTGCTGCTTTGCTGCTGGTCTGATGCTGCTTTGCTGCTGGTCTGCTGCTGCTTTGCTGCTGGTCTGCTGCTGCTTTGCTGCTGGTCTGCTGCTGCTTTGTTTGACAGACTGGGGACATTTCCAGCAGAAGCCACCTGGCTAAACGGCTGAACGAGCAGAAGCTTTGGATTTCAAATTAAAACTGAAGATTCCAAAACAAGATTCATGCAGAGGAAGGAGAGGACACCTAGCTTAGCACGGCTAACTGCTCCAGCTAACTGCAGTGTTTCTCCACATTGATGTCATTGAACCACTCCCATCATGGCATCATCTCACCAGTTCACCCTCACAGCAGCGGTCCCACTGGCAGCATCCACTCTAAACTGGCTCCCTGCACCCTGCTTTATATACACTGTGTGTGCAATAAATGTGTTTGCTGTCAATGTTCTTGTAGCAGTCTTGGACCGGAACCGGCTGATTGGACTGAAACAGCCCAGCTGAGACGTCAAACAACTGACTGAGCATCAAACTGCAATTACTTTATTTCTTTATTTTTTATTTCATTTTTTTTTAAATGGAATTCATTTTGATAATCAATATTAAAATTCTAATAACAAATATTGAATTGAATGTAACAGTAATTCCACTGAATGACTTTACCTCCATGTCAGGTTTGTAACGGTCCTCAAAGACGGCCATGGCAGCCAGGGAGCCAGAGCCTTGTGGGGGGGGTAATGATGATAGAAGAAGAAACAACAACGATGTGATTTTGCATGTGTTATTGATCGTCTGGTATGAAGCAACTGACGGCCGGTGGAGGGGAACACAGTGTGTGTGTGTGTGTGTGTGTGTGCAGGTGGGCCGTACCCATGGTGACGTAGGGCAGCTTGTCAGTGGAGCCGTGAGGGTAGATGCTGTACAGGTGCGGCCCGTTGCAGTCCACCCCCCCCAGAACCAGAGCCGCTCCAATGTAGCCCTGGTACCTGGAGAGCGCACACACACACACACACACACACACACACACACACACACACACACACACACACACACACACACACACACACACACACACACACACACACACACACACACACTGATTTTTTTTAATTCACATCTTTTTTTTCTTCTCTTTTGCGCTTTGTTGCTGTAATTCTGAGAACTTCCTGAAGGTGGCACCACGGAACACAGAGCATAGTGGTCAACCTCTGGCCCATGGGCCCAAATTTGGCCCTGCAGCGTCATTACATTTCATCTGCAATACAGCACTTGCAACCTTTAATACTGCAACTCCCAGAATGCTCTGCTGTCAATCAGGACGTTGAGTGAAGGATTTTATTATTATGACTTCATTGTTGGTATTTTATTGTGAAATGTGGCAGAAGGTCTGGTTGCAAGGTCACCTGGTTCCTGCTCACTGGAAGCTGCTTCTCCTGGTGGCTGTGTGTGTGTGTGTGTGTGTGTGTGTGTGTGTGTGGCAGCAGGACACACACCTGAAGAGCATCTGTTTGAGCATGCGGTTGGCGGTGGCGACCCGAGGCTGCCTCCCGGTGGACAGAGAGTGCAGCTCCAGGTTGGAGGAGATGATCTGAGTGGTCATCTCAGTGTCTGCTGCAGTTCCTGCTCCACAGCAGCTGCAGCACCACAACAACACAAACAACAACAACACAACACACAATCAATGGGAGCTCATGGCAGCTCTACAGCTGGAACAACAAAGATGTGAGAACTTCTTCATCTGGGCAGAAGGGAAACAAAGTTCCTCTCAGCCGACCTTCTAGACCAGGGTTGGGCAAACTATGGCCCGGGGGCCACATGCGACCCATTCAGCTCTCTGCTGTGGCCCAGGCGACTTACTACATGTTGGTGGAGATGTAGTGGATCTTGGAGCAGTTCTTGTCGGCCACCACCATCCCCTCGGTGGCCCTGGTGTCGGCTCCCAGGCAAACACCATCCTGGAGCAGGAGACAAACACCGGGTTAACGCTCAGTTTCAACCGCAGGATGCTCGACAAACCAGCGGCTCCTTCGAACCTCCTGCCTCACCTTGAAGACCAGGCCGCAGATGGTGGTTCCTGTCTTGCGGGCTGAAGGCCAACTCACTCCTTCTTTGGCTGCTTCTCTCTGCAGGAGCTCATTTCTAAATCAGTCATCACAATCAAGGAAGACAAACAGTCGATGTCAATCTGCACTTCAATGTGAAACAAAACACTGTGTAAACTAAACACTGACGTCATCAGGACAAAATATCACAATGTTTTACAACCTCTTCATGACACGCGATTGGACAGAATCCTCAACAGGCTAGCAAGCTAACGGCTAGCCCTGCCTCCTCCAACCACAGCGACAGGATGACTGACAGGAAGCTCTCATCTCTAGTCCAGGCATGCATTCCATGTTCTGGACAATAATCACTCAATCATCAGTTCATCGTTTCAACGAACTGGGTCAATTATTTCAAATTAATCGACTAACCGAACAGTTGTGCTACTCCAAACACTCACGAGGATCCTCTAATATCCTGGATCGTCTCACTGGAAGTGCGTTATGTATATAAACACCCGTAGGTGGCGCTGCCTCCACAAGTACAAAGACAAGTGAGTGCCCGTCATGACGTCACATCAAAAATACCGAGGCAGTTCATTGAATAGAATTCCATTCTCACAAGAGAACTCAGCCACAGTTAACACAACACGGCGACATTAGCTAACACTGACCACCTGTGTGTGTGTGTGTGTGTGTGTGTGTGTGTCGTGTTCTCCACTAATATCAGTTCATTGTGAAGACTCGATGCCCCCCCCCAGCAGTTTAAAACACACTGGAGGCCAACAGCAAGTCACTGGAATGAAGGCGCGAGGATGTGAAGCTGGAGTCCGAGCACCGCAGCGAACTCCTGAGTCATGGCGTGAGATGGCATCTCCGCCTGCAGCAGCATCACCAGCACAACTGAAGCCGTCCACGCGACAACACGTCCGCTCACGACCCATCAGAACCCGCGTCAGAGGTCCTCTACTGGACCTGACCTGAGGACGGAACCGCTCACCTCTTATTGTTCTCGAAACTGAAACCGCCGAACGGAGCCCGGTTCACTGCCAGCGTCGCCATCTTCTTCGATAAAAATCTCCCGTTTCCGGGAACTACCGGAAGTGCTCGTCTTCTTCTTTGTTTTAGGGCCAACTCGGTACATTACCGCCACCTACTGGCGGTAATGTGTATGTTTGTTTTGTCTCGTTTGCAGGTGAAGACGACAGATTGGTTTTCAGAAAGTTAAGCAAGTGTGGATTTATTCTCATTCGGTCTGCAGAATAAAAGAGACGGTTTAGTATCGACAGAAAAGAATTAGTATTAAAAATAAAAAACAAGACATTACCCTGGTACGTTAAGGTTGTGGGTTTTCATATTCAACAGATTTACCACGTCAATCAAATGACACTTTAAAATAACAATAATAAAGTCTTCTTTCTGGGGACATTGAACACAACGTGGACGTCAGATCTTCCACCCTTGGAGACCAGCTGTGGGCTTCAGTCAGCAGCACTGGGCTTCAGACTTCACTCCGCTGTCATCAACAGTTTGTCAATGTGAGGGCGTCACACAGTTCTGGAGGGCAGCTGCTGCTTGTAGAGTCCGGCCAGAGCTTTGGCAGCACTGTGGATCATCTCCCGCTGGCTCACACCCGTCACGGCCAGGTGCCACTCACGCTGGTCCAGGTTGGGTCGACTGCGCTGGAGAAGCTCGCCCACGGTGACCAGCAGACCGGACCAGCGCAGGTTGTAGTCGGGGGGGGTGAGGGCCTGAGCCTGGAACAGCCACAGGAACAACAACAACAACTGGCTTAAAGGGGCTTCTTCTCAACCAATGGAAGAGGCTGAAGCTCTGCAGCAGAGAGTCTACCTGCTGGACCAGATCCAGGGCCAGAGGGGTGGCCTGGGTGAAAACATTGATGTGTATGCTGTGAACAGGGTCTTCCAGGATCAAACAGCCGATGTCGAACCACCTGGGGGGAGAAAATCATTCCGGTCAAACTTTTCCCACTCAAACTGCAAGCCATGGAAAATACAATGAGAAGCGTTGTATTGTTGCGTTGTTGTTGTTGTGTCACAGAGTGGAGAAAACACAACTTAACACAGGGCCCCAATACCTAGTGCATAGCAGTCAACCTCTTATATTTGGCGTGAGTGCGTTGTGTGTGAATGTGTGAATGTGAGGCCTTTGTGAAGCACACTGGGCCGCCGTGAAGGTGCTGGAAAAGCGCAGTGCAGTCCATTGACCATTGACCCTATCAGACTCTTCACTCTTCTATCTGCAGGAAGATTTGCTTCAATCAACATCAAGCTGGGACCCAGACTTTGTCCCAGTTTGAACTTTTGACCCCCACAGAGAGTGTCGGATGCAGAGTGTAGGATGCAGAGCCTGAATCGAGACGCAGCAAGTGTCTGCAGGAGATGAGTTCAACCAGACTGGAGGGTTAGGGTTAGGGTTACTTGTCAGGGAGGAGCTCAGTGATGAAGGCTTCTATGGAGACGGCTGCTTGGTTCTCCTGGATGACTCCAGAGCGACGCAGGCTGTCGATGCGCTCCTGAGCTCCCTGCACAGAGAGAGAGAGTGTGTGTGTGTGTGTGTGTGTGTGTTTGAATGAAATCAATTGGATTGCAACTATTTCTCATCAATGTGGAATTGACGGCAGCACTGTGGCAGAACCTGGAGGCGGTGCCAGTGCCACCACTGCTCCTGTCAGTCTCACCTTGAGTGCAGCTGCGTATCCCAGCGGCTGGGGGGCGATGTTGGACTGGCCGGCCTCTCCGCTCACCATGGCCAATCCAAACACCTCCTGGAAGGCGTCCCGGACCGGCGCCACGGCCCACTCCTGGTCACATGACACCACCAGGTCGATGTCTCCGCCAGACTCTGCACAGCAACCACACACACACACACACACACACGGTTTGGAGTGGTGAGCAGCGGTCAGTCGGTCCTGTACTGGTGAGTGACTGCTGGTGGACTGACTGATGTATGGAGCCATGCCCGGGTCCAGGGTGGTGATCATGGACTCCATGGAGTGCTTGGTCCGGTCCAGAACCGTCTTGACCACGTGGTTCCCTGCCACTCCCTGAGACAGCCGCACACAGTGACAGCGGGTCAGCCGCCATCCTCCCAGGACCACCACCCCTCCACATACACAACCAGAGAGTGACCTTGAAGAAGCCCCACAGGCCACCGGGGGCGCTGCCCTCTGGTGGCACCCTGGGGTCGTCCTGCTGCTCGGGGAAGGTGATGGAGGATCCGTAGGAGAAGCCCCCCGTCACGGTGGGCTGCTGCACCAGCGGGTTGGACGCTGCACACCAGAGCATCGAGGGTCACATGACAGAGCAGCAGAGCCACACCCACAACGCAGAAGCAAAAGCATGTTGAAGAAACGCGTTTGTCTCAAATCAATAATCAGGTCAGATTTTCTGTTTGGTTTTAAAGAGAATTGGAACAAAAGTCCAATGTGACTGTCAGCTATTTTACTTCATTATGATTATTGTTGTCATTATTTGTTATTATAATGAATATTTAGATATTTATTGTGTTGTTGTGGATGTTTTTTCAGCTATGTGTAAATGTATTTCTTTAGGTTAAAGGGGGCAGATAATAATATCAGACGATTCTCTCTTTCTGCTCCCTTTCATTCAGGATGTTGACTGCAATAAAAACATCTCTGTAAAACAACAGCAGGGGGCGCTAACCCGGCAGCGCGGTGGAGGCGGGAAACGTCGGCATCAGCGGCGTTTGTGGCGTGCGGCCGGCGTGACCTCGGGTGATGTCATAGCCGGCGCTGAGGGAGTAGGAGGAGACGGGGGGGCCGGTGGGGGGGCCCGGGGCAGGCGGTCTGATGGAGGAGACCACCGGGGGGTGCAGTGGAGCCTGCGAGGGCTGGAGAACTGAGCTGTGGGGAGAGGAGGAGAGGGAGGGGGCGTCTGGAGGGGGTGGGGTCAGAGTGGGAGGGGTCAGAGGGGGCAGTTTAGGGGTCAGGGCGGCCGATGGCGTCGGGCCACTCATGGAGACCGAGCTGCTCCCCACGGTGGACAATCCTGGAACAACAAGGACAAAAATCACTTGGTCACATTTTCCTTTTCTCTGTCATTGGTATAAAAGCATAAATATGGCAAATATCAGTAATATTGATTATTACTGTAAGTGTACACGTGATGTCAACAAACAGCTGATGAAGATATATACAGTATATATATATGTATCTATTAAATGAATGACATTATAATGCTAATTTATCCATTTCTGATGCACTGATTGCAGTTCATGCAGCTGAAAGTGACTCCAGTGGATCACTGCTCCTCTGGTCTGATGAAGGCAGCAGTGTTTATACTGTAGTCCTACTCCTACATCTGCTTTGGAGCAAAGCAAGAGTGTGAAGGCTGAGCAGAAGGAGAAGAGGAGCTCTGCGCCACTGCAGAGGTCAGAGGTCAGAGGTCTCACTGGTGTTTGGTGGTGGAGGGCCGTCTGCAGCTGGCACTGGGCTGACTGGAGGTGTGATCTCGATTCCACTCTCTTCCATCATCTTCTGGTCCTGGTGGACACACACAGGTCTGGGAGTCTAATCACTCTGTAACTGCACCCACAGGCTGGCAGGATGTCAATCAAGCAGCATTATTAATGATCAATAACTCGTTGCAATAAACTGCTATTTTAATGACTGGACAGGCAGCACAAGATTCTCTCTCTCTCTGGCTGCAAATTCAGATGGGTTTGTGTGTAATATTTTAGAGCAACACATGCAGTGTTTAATGTCACTGCATTAAAGACACATTGCAGAGGACACTTTGAAGTGAGGTGAGTTATATTCAATACGCCGTCTGTACACACGCCTCGTGCACACTGGCTCAGCTGGATGTTCTGGTTTTGGAGACGCCAGTGGCTGAAGATGAAGCATCTTTGACCGAACTGCGGTTTGCAGTCAGGACCGCAGGAGCGCAGAAATCATCGCGAAATTAAAAATTCAATTGCCTATTGCAATTATATATCGGTTGAATAAAAGTAGAGAAAGGAAGCTGAAAACCAGATAGATAGATAATAGATATATAGAAAATAGATAGATAGATAATAGATAGATAGTTATGTTTGTCAGCTGCACAGTCAGTCTGCAACAACGCAGCCGCTCACTGGGTCGACTGTCAAGAACGTCATCAGATTCGGAGCCTTGCGATGGCTTCGCTTCTCCTCCAACCAATAGAAAAGTCTTTGGTTGATTTTACTACGCGTATTGTTCAGATATTAACAGTGAAGAGTGAAGTTAGCTTCCTTCAACACACTCGGCACGACGCGCACGCTGACCCGCGGCGTCTTTGGGGAAGGAAACATCACGCGCGTGAACAAAAGAAGCGACATTTTATTGTGCTTTGGTTCTGGTGGACAGAAAGATCTGTGAACTGCGGGGATGTGAACTTTAGAGGCGGACAAAAGAAAAACTGGGCACTTACCGGCTGGCTCGCAACAAACACGTCAACAACAAATCTTGGACTCACGTTGATGACGTCACGTCATGCCACGTCGTAGAAGAAGTTGAATTGGTCCGCAAGGGGAAGGAAACTCTCTTGTTTTGTGACTTTGCAGACTTCACTTGTTAGATTTGAAGGACGTCGGGTTTTTCAAAGCGCGCAAATAAATGAAATGAATTGAAATAGAAGCCGCCTGGATGGGTCTGCAAAAACACATTCAAAGTGAAATGGCTGGTCAAGATTCTTTACGGTACTTCATCCTTTGCAATATCTTCATAAATAAACCTGCAGGTTTACAGTTTTTCTTCAAATGTATTTATTGTCCCTTCATTACAAAGATATCACTAATAATTTGGCCCGGCTTTTATTTTTATCCCAATTTTTCATTTTTTTTCCTAAAGATGATAAAACATCCGTGAGAAGAAAGACACAGAAAGAGTAATACTGCACATCAATATTCATACATAGTATTCCAAACATGTTGATTTAATTTGTTTTTTTCAGAACTACAATGGGCACGACTACTACTATTATGATACCACACATGCATAAAAACACTACAGACAGATACACATTTTTTGTACATAGTTTTTTTTTCTTGTTCTTCAGAAGGGAATCAAACCCAGGCGTGTAGAGTTCCTCCAGCCAGAAGTCCAGATCTGTCGGTGTCTTATGTCCATCCTGAACACATGAAACACAGGCGACACTGAGGCTGGAAAGCCATCCGACGGATTTTATTATTATTATTATTATTATTATTATTATCATTATTATTATTGTTGTTGTTGTTGTTGTTTTGTCTGCTCTAAAAACACCAATCTGGTCTCCAGACTCCAGTTCATCTCCAACCTGCTGCTCCTCACCTTCACGTGATCTTGCTGAGCCCACTGCAGCGACTGTGTCTTGTACTCTTTGATGGTCCAGGAAGGCTGGACCTTGGCCTGGTTCTGCTCCACTGACCTCGTGGCTGTGAACAGAGGATTACTCTTCATGTTGGACTTTGGCGTGAATTCAGCTCCATGTTTCTGCAGGTGCCTGTCTGCCAGAACACAGCCGTCTTTCCTCTTTGCCGTCGACGTTCTCTGCAAAGAGAAGAAAGAGGAAAACTCACAGAGTGAAAAGGAAAGTGGTTCAATGGATCATCAGACTGGGGATTAGAAAGGCAAATGTCCACAGGATTGAAGACCATATATTGAGATTGCTGTTGTACTGCGTCACAATGTATCAACCATGGCTTTGTAAGAACTGCTTCAACAATGTTATTATATTAACTAGTAGGTCATGGAGGTTTTTTGTTTCACTTTGAATGCAATGAGTTTTTCCCTCGTGTTAATTTGCTCACTATTGACTGAACTGTCTGTTTAATACAGCAACACATCGCTGCTGGGTTCCTGGGTACTTCTGGTACTACAAAGACACACCGAGGAAACTGTTCACACAGATAGACACCTGATTAACTCGCTGTGAAGAACAAAACGAAATAAATACATCAATAAATTAAATAGTCAATGTCCTCGCTGACAGCAGAAGGGAATCAGGTGAAGTGAAAACCGGCCGACCCGACCAGGAGCGACAGGTGGTCCTGGTGCAGCTACCTGGTCTCTCCAGTGGTCCTGGGCCCAGCAGAGGTCAGAGGTCATCAGCAGCAGTTTGGGCTCCAGCTGGAGGAACTTCTCCGGGCTGTTGTTGTTCGACAGAACACACACGTCCATATTTCTTTGAGTTTCCAGTGTTGCAGCAGCAGTGGCGGCGGCAGCGGCAGGCTGCTCTGAAAGCCGAGCTGCCTTCACTGACACTGCGCAACTTCAGCAATAATTCACGACCAGGCTCATGTGGGTCGGTTTTATTCACGGCAGCTTGCATGTAACCCAAGAGGACTGTGAGCAAACTTCAAACAATGACAAGCAGCTACGCTAGGGGTGGGCAAACTAAGGCTCGGGGGCCATATGCAGCCCATTAAGCTTTTTAATCCTCTCCTAAACGCAAATCCTGAAAAATAACTAAAAGCAAAACATTTCAATGATTTTTTGATGATGTGCTGCCTGTCTTCTCTGTCATGAGATCCTGTGTTCAACAACAAAATTAAATGATTTCCCTTTTCATGGTGCGTTCAGGTGCGTCACAGTGACTCACCAGCACCGACAGTGAAACTCTGGAAACCTGCAGCTCAAAGCTCCTCCCTCCATGAAGGTGAGCTGATGATCTTCATCTTCGTTCCTCTGAGGTTCCTGCAGCTGAACTGAAGCCACGGCAACACAAGGAGTTTACGCCAAACCATTTTTTCTCAATAACTTTATTGTCCTGCATCAGGCTTGACTGACCAAACTGACAGGGAAAATTGTTCTCAGTGACGTCGCCGCAGCAGAAAGTTGATGGTTTGAACGTGTGAAAGATTTTAAAACAACGAGGGAGAATTCATCGAGTTTGGTGTAAACACTTCAAACATCACAGCTCCAACTTCCAGAACACGGAGCAACAATCACAAATCAATTCATGAAGTTTTAAAATATAATTATTGCTGTTGTTATTATTATTATTAGGGTTGTGAGGATAATAAGGAGAGAGTTTGTCTGCGAAGGCAGAAACAGAAATAGAACAAAGAGAACATTTCTTAGTGAGTTCTGCTTGAAGGACTCGGTGATGGGATCGGCTGCTCAGCACGACTGAAGAGGATTCTGGGAGTTTTGCCCCCACAGTGTCAATAACTGGCTTCCTACTTGAGGCTCCAACTCCTGTTCAAGACAAGAAGATAAGGAGAACTTTTGAACAACACTTGGGTAACAAACTGTTTTCACATATAATAAATTGCTTTGGATTTGTGTGAAGGCTCGACAGCAGAACCTGAACAGACTTTGGTCTGTTTATGTGTTTAAATAATGTCATTTATTAATATGCAACGCAGGTAGTTGGACAATCGTCATCTTGTTTGTGTTTCCTTCATGCTCTCAGGCTTCTGCCAGACGCTTCACTTTGGACTGCAGTCACACATCACTTTGTGTTCAGTAAATCCACTGCAAGATCATAAATCCCTCCATGGAACTCTCTGAGTTATTCCACTGTCATGAAATGATAATAATGACGAGCGAACGTGACCTGTACATCTCTGCTGGTTGGAAGCTTCTTGTTGTCGTTCCACAGGTTGCTGATGTGTTTGGTGCTCTGGAAGGAGAGACTCTCTCTGCTGATCCAGTCAACGCTGAAGACTCCACCACACCCTTCCCACTCAGACCTCTGCTGATGGACGGCTGAGGCCATGCGAGCAAAGCCCTGTTGAAAACACCACATCTATGATGGAAACATCTACGATCCTCCCAATCCCACCACATCTTCACCTGAAACCTGTCACATCGCATCACACACTGACGGTGGAGTGAACCTTCTGTCTTCTTGACGTGATGTGTTTGTGGTCACCTGGAAGCTTCCAGAGCCATGGACGGAGAAGAAGAGGAGGAGAGGTTTCTCCTGCTGGAAGGCCTGGCTGAGCTTCTTCTCAGTGGTGGCGGAGCTCCACCAGACCCCCTTCAGCTGGGACATCAGGATCTTCCTCACGCTGTCGCTCTTCACAATAAAGTACCGCGCAGAGGACGACAGAAGACCACCCGACCCAGGGACCTGTTGGGGCTGATCATCATCATCATCATCATCATCATCATCATCATCATCATCATCATCATCATCGGAAACACAGCAGTAACACCTGGAAACATCTGGACAAAGCAGATAAACCAGGACCTCAGAGAAGTAAAGAGCTTCAGGTTCTGAACAGCTAATAGAAGAACTCAGCTGGATGGACAATAGAGTTCCAGGCTGTCAACCTGCTCAGGTGAGGAGTGAGGGCTGCTGCTGGTGAAGCTGCTGCTGGTGGAGCTGCAGCTGGTGGAGCTGCTCCTGGTGGAGCTGCTGCTGGTGGAGCTGCAGCTGGTGGAGCTGCTCCTTGTGGAGCTGCTCCTGGTGGAGCTGCTGCTGGTGGAGCTGCTGCTGTTCACACAGACGTTGAGGTCCTTCAGGAGGTGACTGGTGGGAAACGCCTGCTCTCTCTGCTGATCTCTCAGCTGAGCTACATCAACAGCTGCTGACGTCCTGGGAGATCTGACAGGAAGTGAGAGTTTGTGTGAAATCAAGGAGAAGGTCCCCTGAAGGTCACTGCTGATCATTAACTTTATATCTCATTTTGTTGTGACAATAACTGGATTTATTCCACAGTGATGACATCATGAGGGGATGAGAAGTTGATTTGTGATCAGGAACCAGTGTTGAAGGCCAAAGTTGGGCCCAGTGGACTGGTTCCCTCAAGAACCAGTCCACTGGGCCCAACTGGTTCTTGAGGAGGACCTGGAAGACTGAGAAGCTCCACAGACAGACCAGTGTTGGACAGTCCTGATGTTCTGACAGTCAGTCAGCAGCTTGATAAGACAATGACAGCGCTGCATTAAGGGATTGAATACTGTTGGTTGGAGATCCTGGTGCTGGAGGTCCTGCTGGAGGTGTGCAGCCCCTCCTTGGAGAGAACATCAGCCGAGGTCGCTGTCCAACCCCTGCTGGCTGCTGCAGACCTGCTGCCAGCTCCTCTGCTTCAAGGACCTGCAGGTCACAAAGCTGCTGCTCAGCCTCTGCAGCAACATGTCAGTGTTGCAGTGTGAGAAGATGCAGAGGGACTGAGTTCTCCGTACAGACACCAGGCAGTCCACCACGGCTTCGTCCTGCGGAGAACTCAACTTGGAAGGCGAGCTCATCCGCTTGAAGAACAGCTGCAGCCACTTGTGTCGCAGCACAAACAGCAGCCTGGCAGCCTGGTGATGACATCACACACACACACACACACACGCACTGGCAGAGGATGTGCTTCAGGCCATGTCTCCAGTGAAACCAGAGCAGCAGGTGCTGCAGGTTCCTCACCTGTCTGTGCAGGTGGAAGACGTGCCAGTGGTCGATGGTCAAGCAGGCCAGATCATCGTCCTCACTGTCACTGCTGCGCTGCACTGCACTCTCTGCAGTGGAGAACACACAGTACAAGACTGAGCTTCACATCAACCAGAGACCTTTTCAATTCAATATAGAGGAAAACACACTGGCTGAGGGACCTTGAACGCAGCACGGTGGCCTTCAACTATCTCTCTCTCTCTCTCTCTCTCTCTCTCTCTCTCTCTCTCTCTCTCTCTCTATCTCTCTATCTCTCTATCTATCAGTGAGTGATTGTGGCGCAGTGACTCACTGTTAAGCTCTGCTGCCCCCTGCTGGCTGAGTGCAGTCAGTCTGGCTCCTCCAGAGAACAGGGCCACGGTGATGGAGGTCACCATGGAGCAGCAGCAGAGCTGGACCTCCTGCTCCCCCTGCTGGACCATCTCACCATAGACCAGCCAATCAGTGGGCAGGACCTGGGCCACACTGCTACCACTGCACTCCTGACCATTCAAAACACATTCAATACAATAAATGCATTCAATAGATTCAACAAAGAAGAGATGAGATGTGATCAGATCTGATGGATGGAATTCAAACTGCAGCTTTGCTTCTTCTCACTGTTTTTCCAACAAGTCACTTCTTTCTTTTCTGTTGCAATCACTTTGCTTCCTTAAATCTTCTTCCTATTTTATTTTACGTTTGGGGAGTTGCTCCATAGCAGTTTGCAAACAATGTCAAATTTGCATATTTGAAATAAAACAAAGAAGAAACTCAGATGAGCTGTGACTGCCTGCTACCTGCTTGGACTGCCAGCGGCTGAGAACTGATGTGGGATGGAAGCTGATTCTCTTTGCTCTGTGACTGGACAGCGGAGTCGCCCCCTGGTGGACACTGATGATGTGTGGATACATTCCTGCCACCAGGGCGGCCTTCACCACCGACCACCTGTCAGAGTTCACGTTGACGTCACGGATGTCGCTGCCGCCGTGAGCTCGCACAAAACCTGCAGGGACACGAGAAGAAGAAAAGCAATGAGCTGAATCCTAGCGGATGAAGTAGAAGGTCCAGTTCAGTGACGCCCACTGGACTGGTTCTGGAGTGGAAGTGAAGGTGTGCGGGACGGACCAATAGCGCGCAGCTGTCCCAGTAGCTGCACCCTCAGGCCCAGGATCAGCTCCATGGTGGCCTGAGACAGGAAGTTCTTCTCACAGAAGCTCCTCTCCCAACCTTCACTGCGGGCCTTCTGCCACGCCTGCACACACATTCAAACCAGTCAGTGAGTCTGTGAGTCAGTGAGTCAGTCAGTGAGCCAGTCAGAGAGCCAGTCAGTGAGTCAGTCAGTGAGTCAGTCAGTGAGTCAGTCAGTGAGTCAGTCAGTGAGTCCAGTGAGTCAGTCAGTCAGTGTCAGTCAGTCAGTGAGTCAGTCAGTCAGTGAGTGAGCCAGTCAGTGAGTCAGTCAGTGAGCCAGTCAGTGAGTCAGTCAGTGAGTCAGTCAGTGAGTGAGTCAGTCAGTGAGTCAGTCAGTGAGCCAGTCAGAGAGCCAGTCAGTCAGTGAGTCAGTCAGTCAGTCAGTCAGTGAGCCAGTCAGTGAGCCAGTCAAAACTGGTTTAAACCCTTGACAATGCATGGACAAAGCACACACACACACACACACACACACACACCTGGAAGGCCCTGAGCAGGGCCATGTGGTCACTGTAGGTACTGCAGCTGAAGGCTGTGTGGGGGGGGCGGTCCGGCGGGGTGAAGGGGTCCTGGTGGGCCAGCGTGCACGCTATGGTCAGAACCGGGTCCAGACACTTGAGCACCACAGCACACAGCACCATCTTCCCCAGGTGGGGCTCGATGGAGAGGTCCGCCAGGTGGAGTCCCAGCTCCGTCAGCTTCTCCTGCTGGTCCATGGCCTCCATGGCCTGAACACAAGCGGCGGCAGTGGTGGTGGGTCAAAGGTCACACAAGCAGTCATCAAGTGTGAGGCTGTCTGAGTGTGCACACACTGGTGGCTTCAACTTGTGACGTCCCACCTTGAGAAGCTGCACAGCCTGGCAGATGGTTTGTGGAGGTGGAGGCTGAGGAGCTCTGGACAGCAACTCCACCACTGGACAGCAGGACGGAGTCAGAAGCTTGGTCTGCAGACACAACTCCTGGGAGAGGAGCAGGAGGAGGAGGAAGAGGAGGAGGAAGAGGAGGAGGAGGAGGAGGAAGAGGAGGAGGAGCAGGAGGAGGAGGAGGAGGAGGAGGAGCAGGAGGAGGAGGAGGATGAGCAGGAGGAGGAGGAGGAGCAGGATCACTGGCCTGGCTGCTTCACCACCAGGAGAAACACACTGGTCAGTCAGTCAGTGAATCAGTCAGTCAGTCAGTCAGTCAGTCAGTCAGTCAGTGAATCAGTCAGTCAGTCAGTCAGTCAGTACCAGCAGTGGCATCCTCAGCAGTTGTGGAACTTGGTATTGTGTCATCTGGTTGAAGGTGCTGCGAGTGAAGAGGTGGAAACACACTCCTGGCCTGCAGCGCCCCGCCCTGACGCACAACAACACAACAACACAACAACAAACTCCAGGTTTGTTTTTTTTATTTGAAATGTGATTTTGCATGAGTGCAATATGAAGTTATTGATGGTCTAGTATGAAGCTTTTCTTTGTTCCATATTCAGCTTGTGTGGCTCCAGAAAAGACGAAGATTAGTTCAATCAATATCAAAGTTGGACCCAGTTTGACCTTTTGACCTCACTGAGTATTTGAGTTCGACTCTGCTGGTCTACAGTGTTAGCAGAGTGAACCAGTGAATAATTAAGACCGGCTGGTTTTGGACTTGATCTGGACCAGCTGGTGCTGAGAGTCCCACCCAGTGGGAGTAAAGTCAAGAGAAGGAAACAGAATGAGGCAATGAGATATCAATGAGATATTAATGAGATATTAATGAGATATCAATAAGATATCAATGAGATATCAATGAGATATCAATGAGATATCAATGAGATATTAATGAGATATCAATGAGATATCAATCAGGCACCAACAGAGGGAGGGCAGAGGGTTGATTGAAAGAAGATGGACTGCATTACCTCCCCATCCTCTGAAGAGCGCTGCTTCTGGAGATCCAGAAGGTCTTCAACGTTGACGCTCCACTGACAGCATCAAAGCATTTCTGTCAAACATAAACACGTTACATATTGACAATCAATACACAACTCCAACTGAGTGTGTGTGTCTCCCTGAACGCACCTCTCTGACCAGCCCGGAGTCGATCACAAACACCACGTCATCCATGGTGATGTACGTCTCAGAAACATCGGTGGACAGAATCTAAAATCCAACATGTCATCATTCAAGTTCATCTTCAATTTTCTGATCATGAGCCTGACCACACAGAGACAAGAAACACTCACAATCTTCCTGACACCTGCTGGTGAGGAGACCCTGAGCTTCCTGTGGTCCAGAGTCTGCATGTCTGAGTGCAGAGTCAGCAGTTCGAACCTGCGCAGAGCAACACCAGCAAACACAGGAAATACAATCATCTGAAATACAAACCTCACCCTAACAATTCTAAAATCCTCTGTGTTCACTTTGGATCATTTTTTTCTTTTGCTTATTTCATAGAAATTATTTTGCATCTTCAAAACAAACATCTGCTACCACTGACACTATGTTGGGTGTACATACCTGTATATACACATACACACACTTACTTTTCAGGGTGAGTGGAGAATCTCTTATCGTCGTGGAGGATTTGCTCCTTGATTTTCACTATTTCATCGTATCCAGGAAGAAAAATCAGAGTGGCTCCTTCCAGGCAAGAGAAGAAAAACAACATTCCAACATCTGAAATTCTTATTGATTTCTTCAATCTGATCACAAGTAATATATAAATATATATAAATGTTTAAAATGTGTGGAGCACCACTCCAAATGGTGAGTCTCACTCACCTTCTGCAGTGGTGCAGCAGATGATGTGCAGAAGGTCCATGATCAGGTCCAAGTTGACCTGATGGTCATCACAGCTCAGGATGTCCAGGTTGAGCAGCTCCTGCTGCTCAGTGCCGCACTCTTCCAGGTGGTGGCGCTCCATTCCAGGAGAACTGCACAGTCACAGTAGCAGAGATCCATCAGAGAGCCAAGGAGATCCATGGAGATTAATGGAGATCCAGATCAGTCAACAGGGTATCAGCCAAATCATCTTCACTTTGTGTTAAGAGCATCAGTTTGGGCAGAAATCATCTTGTGGGTCTGATTTGCCCCCACCCAAAAAAAATGCTGTCTTTTAACCAGAACCAAATATTTTGAATGTTTTTGTTCTATTTGTTCTCAAAGTGAAATGTTTCCACAAGGGTCGATTCAAGTTTGATTTTTGGCAAAACAAAAGTGTTTGGGTTCATCGCAGTCTGGGTATTGGCAGACATCCAAATCCTGGTGTGGGGATGGAAGGTGAAAAGTGCTGCTGGGAGCAGAACCCCTGGTTCTGGAGAAGAACCAGTGCAGTCAGGAACACTAGAAGAACTTCTCCATAAAACAACTGAATACAAAACCAGTGTTGTTTTCAGCCATTTTACTGGATCATATCAATGATACTTTGACTGACAGAAAGCTTCACGTTATTAACTTGATACTTGTATTGCGTGTTGTGATCAGAGTGAGACTGACATGAAGGAGTGAAGCAGCTCCGCAGCCTCTGGTTGCTGGAAGTGCTTGGCAAAGTCCAGGGCCGTCCTGAATGAGAGCCAACACGGTTTGGTTCAGCCACATTTCTGGAGCATCATCTTCAATTTAGACAGAACACTTCAAATATATATGAATGTGATTCAAGGAGTAATGTTGGAGGAGCAGAGTTGTCTGTTCAACAGTGTGGAGCCAACACACAGCCGTTACTGTTACCATCCATTAGATGCCTCTACGTGAACATCTGCTCCCATGAGGAGCAGCTGCTCCAGCTGGGACAGGAAGCCTCGGCAGGCTGCTGCCATCAGGGGGGTGCAGCCTGTCCCACTGTGCTGGCAGTTCACTGCAAACACACAACCAGTCAACTGGCCAGCACTGGGCCACTCTGCAGTGAAGTGAAGATGAACAACACCAGGTGTCGGGAGGCACCATGAGGTCCATTCAGGCCCTGGCTGAGGCTCAAATACTGTGAGTGAAGAGCGACACCAGGAACAGGAGAGATCATGGGTCCACCTTGGAGGTGGACTACTCACTGAGGGAACAGGGCTTTGGACCAGGCTCTCTGTCCAGCAGACCACCAAGACCTCACTCACATCTGAAGACCTTCCAATCTGAAGAGCACTGAAGGCACTGAGGGCCTGGGGGAGCTCAGTCAGGTCTTACCATTGACATTGTGATGGAGGCGGAGTTTGAAGAGATCACTGAAGGCCTCCTGGTCTTCATGAAGAAACATGTTGGAAATACAAGAGTTGATCTTCTCCAGCAGCCAAGATTCCAACTGCTGATCTGTGGAGCAGCTCTCCTTCTGTCACACACACACACACACACACACACACACACACACACACACACAGCACTTGGTTGGAAGTATTAGTATGAGTTTCATACATTTTTACAAAATATATTTACAATACACACTCATTGAAATGTGTCAACTAGAAGAGCCTGAGATTTGATTTGCAGAGTCAAAATGATAAAGACCCAGCAGATCTGTCTTCAGTGCTACTGTGTGTGTGTGTGTGTGTGTGTGTGTGTGTGTGTGTCACCTGTGTCACTGAGGTCCTGCTGTCTTCCTCAACAGCTCCAAGGTTCTTCTGCCTTTCCTTCCCTGCAAGTCAGATGTGGCACACACACACACACACACACACACACACACACACACAAACCTGAGTCTTTAAATAAATTAAGATGAACCAGTGAATCCAGGAGAAGCTTCTCACTGTAGTTCAGTGTCTGCTGGGAGTGTCTGTTGTTGATGGCGTCCTGAAGGTCCATCAGCCGCAGGACGTCCTCCAGGAAGAACTCCTGGACTTGAAATTGTTTTTCTGTGACTTCAAGGAGAAAAGGAGACACACAACACAGTGGTTTGGTGACGACACAGAAACTGACAGCAGCTTCTGAAACAAGCCAGTAGGACTGAGAACCTCAGAGAACGTCAGCCACCGACTGGATTCAGCAGCTGAGTCTCCATCTGACCATCACTGTGTTCACCTCACTCACTCACTCACTCACTCACTCACTCACTCACTCACTCACTCACTCACTCCTGTCCTTGAGTTTTATTGTTCAGGCACCACATATTTGACCTCATTGTTTTGAATTGTGATTGTCTTTGTTATTGTTGTTGATTGTTTTGTTATTGTTGTTGTAGTGAAGCATCGAATGAATCTGTCTCATTGAAATGCCTCAGTCTGAGTCGTCCTTCCAGTGGTGACAGCACAGTGACCAGTGTGAGAGGTGCTTGTTGCAGCTCTGCTCCCAGGAAACAATCTCACTGGCAGAAGACAGTGGGACTTTAGTTTCCTGGTGAGCTGTCAACATCTCATCAGCGAATTGTTTCCATCTTTGACTTCCCTCAGACGTCAGTGGAGATACAACCTGAGTGCAGTGACATTGACGAGGCCTCACGTTTGACCACAGAGCAGGAGGCAAAGTATCGGCGGAACAGATCCACATCCAGTGCTGCACTGGAGAGGATGAGCTTCAGCGAGGGGACGCTCTGAAGAACATCACGCAGCTTGGTGAGGAGGAAGTCAGTCAGTCCACTGCGCTCGTGCACCTCATCCTGTGGAGACACAGTCACGTGGACATGCAGAGCTACTGAAGTCTGAATGAATTGCTGCTAGCTCCTGCTAGCTCCTGCTAGCTCCTGCTCGCTCCTGCTCGCTCCCGCTAGCTCCACTCACTCACCTGATGACTGCAACTCCTCGCTGGTTCTGGTTCTTGCAGCTACTCAGTGACTGCTGGTATTTACTGCAGGTCTTTTCCAACAATGCAAAGCTATGACGAGTGGCAGCAGTGATACTTACAACAATGACGTGAGTGACAGTTGTCAGGTTGGCATCTCCACACATCAAAGTCCTGAGGAAGACTTGGCAGGTGCAGAAGGTGAGCACAGTCTTGGGGGAAACCCTGCAGTGTCAGCGACAGCAGAACGCAGTGCTTCTGATAGGTGTCTCATTTTGCTGATGATGGTGATTCCTGCCAGAGTCCTACCTGCTCTCCAGGCGGATGTGATAACCCACAGTTTGTCCCACACTCTCCCCCCGCTCGGCTGCCACTCTCTGGGCCACTGAGATGGCAGCCAGGCCTCTGGGCTGGATGCAGAAGATCCTGCAGGCCTCCTCACTCTGGCTGCACTCATCCAGCACAAACTGGGGGATCTACACACAAACACACAAAACATTCTCACATTTTAAAAACTGCTGGCCGACACCTGAACTCAAACACCGGGCTCACTCATGTCAGCAGGATATTCCATCTGAAATACACTGAAATTAAAGCCATTGATGAAAGTAAAGAAATCACACTGCTTGGTGACATTGATGGTGTTCGCCTGCAAACACCAACTTCTCAATAATCAATCAATCAATCAATCAATCAATCAATCAATCAGTGCCCAATCCCATCCAGAAGCCTTTCAGAGTGCTGCAGCTTCTATAGTGGAGGTCAAACTGGAGCTGCTGGTCCCAGCAGCAGAGAGTCGAAGATTGTCCAAGTTCAAGACCATACATAAATACACACATACACACATACACATCTATGTGTATGTACAGTACACACATATATGCAGACACAGAGACCAATTTTCCAAAGGATAAAGGGTCCCGGGCGATTCTACGAGGATGATGGTGAAACTCCATCTTGTAGTTGGACATGAAGACATGTGTATTGTCAAACTCCCACCTGTGTAGTTTTGCCAGAGCCAGTGTCTCCCAGCACCAGCAGCACTCGGTTCTCTCTGAGGAGCTGCAGGATCTCCCCCTGGTGGTCAAAGACAGGTAGCGAGCGCCTCATGCTGTCCAGTAGTGACAGAGATCTTCTCTGAGGAACCATGGGGATGCCGTTGTGGAGGAGCCAACTCCTCTTGTTCCTGTCAACACCACTGTCTGAGGGAAGAGTGAGACAATCATCTGCAATATCATCATCACCACGAGTGGACCAACAGCAGGAGAACCCTGCACTGAAGCTGGAGGACAAGTTGACTGCTCAATAAATGGCAAATCAATTTCAAGCAAACGTTTGAAAATGTTCTTGAGTTGGAACAGCAGAGAGTCAACACAGCCGTATCGGATCACTGATGGCTCTGATGGTGACAGGTAGTGAGTGACCAGACTGACCACCAGGCTCCAGCAGCTCAGAACCCTGCAGGCCACCACAGAAGCTGCTGGTGGGAAACCTCAGCACCAGGTCCTGGAGGACCTCCAGCGAATCAGAGCTCAGAGTGAGCCAGGTGACCAGCTGACGTCTGCAGTCCTTCTTTATGATGGTCAGACAGCGATTTGGTCCAATCCTGGTGGAGTGAGGAGGTGCCGGGGGGGGGTAGAGGAGGGGTTGAAAGACGTGATTGGCTGGTCTGGTTGACTTCTGTTCACACCACTGAATTAAAACTGTAGACTGAATACAGTGCAGAACTACTGTTGCAATAGGGTGGCGCTGTATATATACTGTATATGTGAACAGTATATATACTGTATCTACTGTTCATATGAAGGAATTGGCTGTTCAGTCCGAGGTTTGAACAAAACCTCAGACTTGCTGAGACCTGACTTAGTTATTGTGAAAGGTGAAAGGTGAAAGGTCAGGTCAACTCACCCATGACTTTTGGAAATGTAGCCTACTGACTTGGCCCAACGATGGACGAATGTTCTTTCACTGCTTTTCAAGCAAGAAGGGAATTCCAGCTCTGTTTAATCACAAAGACATCCTGCTGCTCAAACTGACTGTGCTATAGTGTGTGTGTGTGTGTGTGTGTGTGTGTGTGTGTGTGTGTGGAAAGAGACCTTTCTGGTCACTGTGGCAGAATCTGTCCAATGAGAGCTTTGTTGCTATTTGAAATTCCTCCTCAACATTCAATTCTTTGAGGCTCTTGTGGTTGCGACGGCGGAGGCACGACGTCCTCTGGCTCCTGATTGGTTTGGGTGAACACCAGCCAACACTCAACATGATGCACTGCAACACAGCAGCAGCAGTTAGCCTTAGCACAGTAGCTCCACCTGGTGGAGGACCAGCAGGGCCACCAGACAACACTCAACTAGAAACACCAGGACAAGCTGAGATGTTGGAGTTTATACACACACACACACACACACACACACACACACACACACACACACACACACACGCACACACGGAGGGAGAGTATCCCAAGGCAGATATTCACATTCAGAAGAAGAAGACTTTAATTCCACACTGAAATGGTGCAGCTACATTCATGAGGTTCACTAAAAATGCAGACAGACGTCATTTTCACATTTACAGCTCAGAAAAGTGTTTGGTGTTTGGTTTTTCAGGAGAATGTTTGGGGTTGATTGATGACGTGGTTTATTGGCACCTGGGTGAAGAGCAAACCTGAAGAACATGGCAGTGGGTGTGCTTGTGTCACTCTTTGAGTGTTTCCAGTCTTTATCCAGTCATAACAAGGAAGTGTTTATCATTCTCACAATCATAAAAACTCTTTCTTTGGTTTTCTTTTGTGTTTCTTCTTCTAACTACGATTCCATCAACAGTTCAGACGGACTGAATGAAAGAAACGCCAGTGACTGTGATACCTGGTGCGAGTGTCTCCTAGCTACTGTCCCTGTTCAACTGTTGGATGGCAGCTTGTCGTCACTTGCAGTGACTGAATATTATTTCAATCCTGGAAAACAGAAGCAAGGACAAACAAGTTATTTTCCAGTGTCTGTTGGGCAATGGTAGGATTTTTACAAAAATCCCTGTGTTCATTTTAAATCAGTTGTAAAATAACAGAAATGCTATCCTTTCCTACACACATTGAGCATTTTCATATATGCTACATACATATAGCATTCTCCAATGTTCTCCACCAAAACTCCTGCAGTTTATGTAGAGAAGAATGGATGAAGATGGAGGATGTTGATTTTCTACAATCATCTTCATCATCATCATCATTTTTCTTGGAACAAGACACACATCGTGGCTAATCACTTTTAAATGAGGACTAGATAGTAGGTTCCCCCACAACCCTGAGTGCAGGAGCACCTGGAGAAAGTAGATGGACGGACGGATGGATTTGGTCTTTATTTGGTTGAAGATGAAGGATGTATGATGTTATATTAGATTGTTATTTTTTGCCTAAAATACAGCCCAGTGTCAGGGCCATCATTCTAGCAGAAGAAATTCATTTTAAAAGTGAAAATGTTGTGTATCCATATCGCGTCCAGTTACAACAATGATTTGACTCTGGAACAAAAATATCGTTGAAATCTCTGAACATTTGATTTTTTTTTCAGTGTATATGAGTTCAAGTACTGAGGATTGACAAACCTTTCCGTTCATTAGCTACAGAATCGATATGGACAAATGTCGCATTACAATCACTGGGACTTTAATGATAAATTTCCCATTAACTCTTGCAGATGTATGAAAGAGAAGTCGAGGCTTTTTTACTGCGGTTCACAATAGTTAATTCATTTAACAAAGCCATTAAAATAATGCAGAGAACCTTTCAGTTCATTTGAAAAAACTACGATCTAGAAAGAAAGCTCGAGCAGGTTTCTAATTAACTTCAGACTATTTTTTGAATATGGCCGACATGGCTCCCGATTTAACGTCGCTAAAGTAAATGTCACGCAACACAGACGTTAAAATAATCCTCCGAATGATAGTAAACTAATATAATAATTGAATTTTCTTGTCTTAATCTCCTCAGTTACAGTGGGATTTACTTACTTACAGTGGGATATTTTCACATTAAACTAAAGTTTAAAACAGGAGGTCAGTGTCGCAGGCAGGTCCGACCTGATATCGGCCCCTGGAAACACTTCTGCTGTTTCTTTGCGTCGCTGCGGCGCAGTTGTATGACGTTGACCTTTCTCAGCCACGCAGTTTTCCAATTGGACCGTTTACAGAGGAAGAGGCGGGGGCCTCATTCTCATTGGTTCACGCGTTCTTGAGTTTCTTTTTAAATCTCACTCGCGTTTTGTTCGTGTGTAAGGCGAAACTGTGTTATCTTGATTTGTTTTTTTTGCTTTAATGGGACGCTGAGTTTGGAACTATTGTTTGCTGTGCAGGTGCGTTTGCAATCTCGTTATTTACTAAAGATGATATTGTTTAAAGCGGACTGCAGTGGTGTTTTATTTGAAATATGGAATTAACATATTGTTAACGCGACTGTGAAAGACCATGGGGTGAAGATGAAATCTAACTTTCATTTTTTTTTTTATAAAATATCTATGCTTTAACAAATAGCCAACAAAGGGGTCCATTTAAACATGATGTCTGAACCAACATTATACTTTCAGTCATTTCCGGTAAATCTCCATTTCTTCTGGCATTGTTATTGGTGTTTAGCAGCTGTTTTAAGAACACTTTCATGTCATCCACCTTTGAATTGGTTGAATTGAATTGAATTATTGATTTATTTTTAAATAGCATATATAACTATATATATATATATATATATATATATATATATAAAATATCCCCTCTGGTCGGCGTTCCAGAGCACTGTACACCAAAACCAGCAGACAGCGGCTCAGTTTCTTCCCCCAGGCTGTTGCTCTGATGAACTCACACCACTAACAGAGACTCAGAGCAGTGCATACATTACTGTGCATTAACCATCCTCCCACTTCACCTCTTTACACCTGTTTACATTGCTCACACTGCACTACTGTTTAGCTGTTAACATTGGTGTTTACGTTACATTATTGCACTACACTGAACATTTCCACTCGAAATATATTTTATTTATATATACTATGTAGACTTGTATATAGATCCTTATTTTACTCCACCCAGTTGCACTGTTTATAGTTTATTTATACTTCCGGTTGCACATTGTTTACTTGTTTACCCTTACTTTTTACTTATTCTGTAGTTTTTTGTTTTTGTTTGTTTTTTAACTTAAGTAGTGGAATAGAGAAAAAACCAGAGTGAACTCCTTGCTTGGCCTGTACAAACCTGGTCAATAAAGCTGATTCTGATTCTGACTCTTCAGGGGTGCGAGGTGCCAAGGATCTGTGCAATTGAAAGTCAAAGCATGCTTTCTAAAATGACCATTAAATTATTCTGACAACTATAACTACACAAAGACATATAAAGTGTCAAGAAAAAAATCATTACACAAGATTAAAAAAAAAACAACAACCACTTCACAATAAAATAATGTCCATGTATGTTTGAGCATGAAGAGTTGATCTAAAGAACTGACAGCAGTGGTGTCAGTGTGAGAGCAGCACTCTGGCTGCTTTGAACAGCATCTCATGGATCCAAGACATTAATAAAGCCCAATCTGATGACATGTTACTCTTGTTAAGATTAAAACAAAACAAAACACTAATGATAATAATTGAAATGTTTTCATGCTCTCAACTTCACAGGCAACTGCTGTGGGATTGCATTTGTTTTTATTTCTGTTCCGACTGGTTCTCATCCGTGAAACGATGCGTCACGACTCGTCAGCCAGTCGCCGGAAGGGCAGAACCCCGGTACGGCGACCTCCGATGCCAACACCAGGGGGGTCTGCTGCGACACCATCGGCCCCGAGACGAAGCGGCCCTTCCAGTGAGTTTCGTTCATGTTGAGCCTCAGGGTTTCAAAAAACCACCCTGGCAATTATAACTCTATAAAGGAAATTATGAGAACTTTCAATGTCAATGCAAAAATATTGGGGGGGAAAACCTCCTGGCTGCCTGTAATTATAATCAAGTGCAGTTTTCCTGACACACATACAGGAGGTACTTCATCAGACAGTAATGACGACCAGGCAAAATTCTACAAATAAATGACTTTGCAAACGCTCCATCGTGATTCCTGAATGTCCTTAAATGCAACATCAGAAACAGACCAGCCATTTCTTTCTGCTGCTGCTGCTTTTTGCCTTGGTTCCAAATCTCACCAAGTGAAATTGTCTAATTTCCAGTCAACTGATGGAGCTACACTCAGTAAAAGACACAATCAGCCAACCAGTAACATTTCAGTTAGATATTGGGTCTTGTTTTTATCTTAGTTGGAGTCAATTGATGAACTGTGCTTCCTCTCAGCTATTCTATGTTGTTTAGATGATTCTGCAGTCTTGGTTTAGAGTGGACTGCAGAACAGAACAGCACTGTTTTAATACAGAAGTGATGAGAGATGTCAACATTCTGAAGGTTCTCTAGTCCCTGACTGACTGACTGACTGACTGACTGACTGGTGCCGGCACAGGAAGTGGTGTGTTTGGGTTTTCAAAACTAAACATGACAATCCACAGAACCTTCTACTGAAGGCCTCATGTGCTGCCACCTCAGAAACCCCGTGTGTGTGTGTGTGTGTGTGTGTGTGTGTGTGTGTGTGTGTGTGTGTGTGTGTGTGTGTGTGTGTGTGTGTGTGTGTGTGTCAGGGCCCTCGACATCTCCCAGGAAGAGAAGGTTCCGACCTGGGACCAAGGCCTTGATGGAGATCCGCAGGTTCCAGAAGAGCACGGACCTGCTGATCAGGAAGGGGCCTTTCTCTCGCCTGGTGGGTCTCATCTCCTGAGACGAGACCACACAACAACCTGACCACACTTTGATTTTTTTTACTCTTAACGTCACATAAGAAAACTGATTTGGTTGCAACACATCTATGAATAACATTTGTGAATTGGCTATGAATGGAATACTATGGTTAATAAATGATGTATACGAGGTTCACACATACATTTATCATGTTTTGTTTCGTGAGTAGCATGTAGCATGCAGCCATCCGAACCTCCTGGTGTCTTTTTCTGCTGTTCAGGTTCGAGAGGTGTGCCAGGGTTTCTCCATCACTGCCCTCCGGTGGCAGGTCGTTGCTCTGCAAGCACTGCAGGAGGTACCAACTCTTCACGCGCCACTCTTGAAGCGAAAAAAAAAACAAAACAATTTTTAGTTAATAAACACACAATGAAGTTCAATAACAAGCAGATGCTGAAAGTTGAGGTTATGCTAAAGAAAAGCGGCTGAAACAATTATTCAGTGCTCAAACTGTCTTGACTGCGAGTGGGTAAAAATGTTGTTGAGTTTTATTGGATAGTCCTAAACTTTATATGTAATTTGTGTGGTTTAATGTTTGTTTAATGTGATCAGACAGTGCAGTCTTTAAAACTGGAAACTGGACCGTTGCATCTTCCGCGCTGGTGTTGGCAGTGTTTCATAGACGACTCACAGCTTTGAATTTCCCTTCCCCTCCAGGCCACCGAGTCCTTCCTCGTGCTCTTGTTCTCCGACGCCAACCTGTGCGCCATCCACGCCAAGCGGGTCACCATCTTCCCGCGGGACATCCAGCTGGCCCGGAGGATCCGCGGGGTGGACTGCCTCTGACTGCTGCCGCCTACTGGAAGGGTGTAGCGCCACCAGCTGACGGTTCTCCCTCGTCACCGTCGCCCTGGTTTCTACAGTTTTATGTGCACTCATATTGCAATTTTTAAAGTATGAATTTGTTGTATATATTTTCCACGATATTCAGATAATCTTTGATAACAAACTTGGTAAACTTGTTTTATTCTGGAATAGTATACTAGTGTTTTTTGTGTTTATTGTGTAAATATTATATTGTTTTCAAAATGTTGTAGCGTAACACACGCGGTTACGTTTTTTTTTAACAAAATAAAAATTCAATTAATTCCTTTAAAATATATTTATAGTTATTACGTGACACTGACTTCGTTGTTTTTACTTTTATGGCACCAACGCGCTTCCGTATTTTTATCTTATTTTGAGATATTTTCCTCCACAAGAACGTTGCAGTTAGTACCTCATTTAGTAAAAGCAAAACGAATCCAACGTAAGCAAGCTTCCTGTCCCTCCCGAGCCACCGTATCCTGAGCAGGTCCGGTGACCAACACTGGCCAATCACATCGTGTAGCTGCGTGGGGATCATAATAAAAATGCCCTAGCATTTGAAAAGGGGCTGTCCAACCGGAGCCTTTTAATAACAGGCACATTTTTCACATTATTGATTTGAATATTGTCGATACTCAGCTCGGTGTATCGATACAGCGCTGATTCCTGGGGAGAGCTCGGAACCGGACGACAAGACACTGTGTTGTTGTTTTATCGAACCGTGTCTGCATCTTATTTATTATTATCTGGAGCGGAAATAATCACTGCGCTCCTAGTTTGTGATCGCAGCAGTCCGCTACATTATTATTATTATTATTATTATTATTATTATTATTATTATTATTATTATTATTACAGCCAATCGGTGAACCTCGGACATTAGTTCACTGTCTGCCAGTGGCAGGTCCGTGAACACACAGTTTATACACAGAAGACAGTGGCAGGTCCGTGAACGCAGCATCCATCGCAGGCTCTGATGGATGCTGCCTGGTTCTGAAGGACCATGTTCAAGAATGTGTTCGGCTCGGGCTTCCTGGTCAGAACCGCTCACGTCATTCTGACATGGGTCATCACGCTGATCCTCTTCCTGCACGACACCGGTGAGTCTCAACTTCTGCAGCCTCTCCGCTCTCTCTTCACACACACACACACACACACACACACACACATATTAATATATATAAAGTGTGGTGTGTCCTAGTGGGATTCCAGTGTGGCAGTAAGCTGTGTGTGTGTGTGTGTGTGTGTGTTTCCTCTGCAGAGTTGAGGAAGCAGGAGGAGACGGGTCAGTTCCTGGGCCCAGTCTTCTTCGTCCTGCTGGTTCTGGTGTCGGTGTTGCTCTACTTCGCTGTGTCTCTGATGGATCCAGGCTTCATCCTGTCCAATGACAGTGATTTACAGGTGATCTTTGACTCGCCACTTATTTTTGACCCCCTAAACATCCTCTCAATTTGACAAGCAGGTCAGGGCTGGTAAAAATAAATAAATAAATAAATAAAACTATTAATTGCAAAAACGACCTAACCGAAAACCTGTAGGTGCTGCATAGTGTGCAGTACCAGACAAAAACCATTGGCCAGACTAGAATGGCTCTAGTGGCCTGTATGAAGGTCATAGAGATGTGGGACCAAAACCCAGGCGTTGGTCTGATCCAGTTTGATGTTTCGTATCCAGGTACCGGGACTCTATCTTCAACAGGATAAGCAAATTTTCACTAATTTCACCATTATCGTGCAAAAATTCAAACAATTTTTAAAGATCAACTCAAAAAAAATCTGCAAATGATGGTGGCTTGAAAATTGAATGTAAAGCAACTAAGACTGTAATGATCAAATCTATGATTGGATTTGGAAATCAAAGCCTTTTTATTTTTTTTATTAATATTTCCGTTCCAGGTACACAGATGGCTGACACAATTAAAATGCCCATAGAAACACCATGAAACTTAAATGGGTTCCTTTCCCTTGCAAAAGAACATTCTCTTTTGTGCCTGAATTTATTCAAATTGTTTTACTGACGATATTTTCTGAGCAATTTGTCTGAATGCAATTGAAAGATATACCGTATATCATAGTAAAGACGACAGTAGTATACAGAGTATAGCGCAGTATTTTTGTGGACATTTGAGGTGTTTTATGTTTTTCATGCTCAGCTTACATTCATTTAAAAATATTGACACATGTATGAGGTGATGGAATGAGCATCGGGCCACAGACCAGGGTTTGAGCCACATCCTTGTGTCTTGTTTGGCATCAGTTTACACTGGGAGTGAGCGAGGAGCAGCAGGACATGATCCCACCCGCCAGTAAATCTCTGCGCCAGCGACGCTGTGGACACTGCCTCCTTCAGGTGAGCAGGAGCCACTGCAGCCACATCATGTGACTGTCAGCCAGGAGAAGATCTTCACTGCTGCTGGAGCCAGACTTCACCTCAACTGTGTTGACTGGGCCTCCAACACTTTAGCACCAGGAAGCTTTGCATTCTGGGAGATTTCTCATCGCTTTCATTTTCCATCTGGGAATAAATGACAAAGGACGAGAGTCTTTATTTCAACTGTGAACGTGTAGGTTTTGGTGTGATTGACAAGGACGGTAACTTTGTATACACACACAGTGTTTGTCGTCACCTCTCTGTACTGTATCAGTGCTGCTGTAATGTGACACTGGAGGGCAACAGCATCAGTAGCTCTTGGGTGTGTCAGTGGTTTAGAATAACAGTGGTTCACTACTGAGCCACACTGCTGCGCCACCTACAGGCAACAGAGTTTGGAGGCTAATTAGCTTCACACACCTGCACTATAAAAAAATAAATATTGTTGTTAAAAGGAATTCAGAAAGTTGGGCCTTGGAAGTTCAGTAAAGTGAGCTGGTCTTAAAAAAGAGAGAGAGTGAGACTCCACAGCAGCAAGGCACTGAGCTCCACCCGACACACCAATGATTGGAGGAGATGGTTTGCTGAAGAAAACCAAGCGGCTCCTGACCAGTTCAGGTTACCACAGTAATGTAACCACTGGAGAGTTTAGGTTACTAACTCACTCTTTAGGTTACTGACTCACTCTCCACAACAGGGGCTGGAATTACTTCTCAGGATGGACTCACTTCATCCAGCACAAACCCTCATTTCTGACTTAACAAACTCCTGGCATTCATTAAAGGTCCAGAGTGTCAAATTTGGCCTAATTTATGTTTTTCCTGTTGGTAAAAGCTCAACATCCATCCATCCATCCTTCCATCCATCTTCCCGAGCTCAGGGTCACAGGGGTCTGCTGGAGCCTCTCCCAGCTGTCACAGGGCGAAGGCAGGGTGACACCCTGGACAAGTCACCAGTTCATCGCAGGGCCACATGGAGACAAACAACCATTCATACTCACATGCACACCTACGGACAATTTAGTGTTCAATTGACCTCACATGCATGTTTTTGGAGTGTGGGAGGAAGCCGGAGAGAAGCCAGCAGACACAGGAAGAACATGCAAACTCCACACAGGAAGGTCCCAGGCCCGGAATCGAACCCACGACCTTCTTGCTGTGAGGCGGCAGCGCTAACCATACACACACACACGCACACACATCTCCATAGATCAATAAGGGTCCTAGTTACTCAAACAAACCAACAAAGAAGAAGGAGGTGGACCAGGTATCCAGGTAGTTCACTGGCAAACTCAGGAGGGGGAGGAAGAGTGATAGACGCTGCAATCTAATATCTACCCACTTGATGTCGCTGTTTCTTCTCAAAATCTCCAAATATGACATACTGGACCTTTAAACCAAATATGTGTGTATATATTGAAGTGATGCTGCCCTCTGAATACCTTGCCATCCATCTTCCCCCCGAGCAGCAGCCAATGAGATCCAAGCACTGCCAGACGTGTCAGCACTGCGTGCGGCGCTACGACCACCACTGCCCCTGGATCGAGAACTGTGTGGGCGAGCGGAACCACCGCTGGTTTGTGCTCTACCTCACCGTGCAGCTGCTGGTGCTGCTGTGGGGGCTGCACATCTCCTGGTGAGTAGTGCGCCCTCTGCTGGACCCTACCGGTGGTGCTACACTAAGCCCTGAGCCTTCCCCCTGCTCTTCTCCTCCCAGGACGGGCTTCCACGACGCCCCCGCCTGGCCGCTGTGGCTGCACTCCAACGGCACGCTGCTGACTGTGGCCATGCTCATGGCTCTGCTCTCGCTGGTGGTGCTGCTCCTGCTGGCCTCGCACCTCTACCTGGTGTCCCTCAACACTACCACCTGGGAGTTCATGTCCCGCCACCGCATCTCCTACCTCAAACACTGCGGGGCCGACGAGAACCCCTTCGACCGGGGGACCTTCCACAACCTGTGGAGCTTCTTCTGCGTGTGGGGCACGGTGGTGTGGGAGCAGGTGTACTTCAGGGAGGTCAGGGACCAGGTGTAGGACCACACCACTGCTGCTGCTGCTGCTGCTGGACTAGGATGTACTGGTAATATTTGCTTGTATTGTGTAACGTTATTCCCACGACAATTCCCGGTTTGCTGTCCTCCCCCTGACTGTAGAGGTCCAGAGTGGAATATCTGTCTTGATTAATGATTTTATATTGGTAAAAACTTAACATACTGCCCATAAATATATTGATAAAAGTGTGTACTGGCAGTACGATAACAGTAATGTGGTTTTCCTCCCCTTAGATCGGGTCTCATATGAGAACCCTTGTAGATCAGTAAGAGTCCCAGTGCTCCCAGTTAGCTGCCATCTTGCACCAGCATATTTCTAAGGAAGCCTGGTGTGGACAATCCAGCTGCCTGACAGCATCGTGTTTGGTATTTAGGCTGAATGCCAAGAAGAGGAAGGAGAAGGTGGACCAAGTATCCAGGTTTGGGTGTGCAGCCCACCGTAGTTCACTGGCAAGCTCAGGAGGGGGAGGGAGAGTGAAAGACGCTGCAGTCTGAAATGTATAGATATCGCTGTTTCTCCTTTAAAATCCCCAACTAATAGACACTGGACCTTTAAAAAGTTCCCATAATACTGCTGTCCCACAGAATGAAGGTCTTTGGTTGCATCTTACCAGCACTGCAGACGTATCCAACAGTTGTTTACATAGTTTAGTCTAGCTGACGATGGTCTTCTGGAGCAGGTTGGGCACCCAAACTTGGCCTAAGACAGACCAGGTGTCACGCCATCATAAACCTTTGTAAGCACATGCATGGACAATCCTCTGCTATGGTTAGCAGCTTTCTTCCTTTCTTGCTACAGTCGGATCCTGAAGACAGTTTCCAGTGTACATACAGTTTCAGTGTTAAATGATCATCTTTTATACAACTTTGTGAGTCATTCCGTGGAAGCGTAACGAGGTTGCTTGTTTTAACAGCAAGAAAGAAACTGCGTTTGAGGTAAACGATGACCAATTAGAAATTGTGTCAACTGAAGAGTGAGTATTTTTCTGTACAGTGACGGTTTCTTGTGGAACCACAGTGTACACAGTGTACGTTAAACTGGAATGGACAACATTTCATCTATTTTATACTGTATAGATTTAGAAATGAAAATACTTTGAATCTGAAAATGCATTTGGTAGTTAATGTCCGACTGTTATCTGATGAACTGCTGTGGACCAGTGGCGTCCAGTGAACGATGAGCTCGACAGTGTTTGGCTTTTCTTGCAGCAATAATGACAAGTGTACAACTGTCATGGTTAATGAGGTATCCAATACTTTTAATTGGCCCAAATACATTTTATTGTTTTTTTGTGAACGGAAAGCAGTTAATGTTGTGTTCTGCATTGTATGCAATAATGTCATGCAGTGTTTTGTTGTTGATGTTTTTTTCATTGAAATGAGTGCTTACACAAATAAAATCGGTTTCATTCAAAGAGTCATCAGAGTTAATATGAGACCTATTAATGAATTCATATTCTCCATCATGTACACTTAACATTTCATATTCACATTTCATGTCTTCATTTAAAGTGTAATGACAGTGTGATAAATGTGCTTCCCAAGAGTTCTAGTTGGGGATTCTGACTGGACAGTGCATTGATACAAGTGTAGTGGCTGGAGATTGAGCAGCTGAACCTTCTGGATTTTTATTTACACATCAATAGTTCACTGAATAATAATAATAATAATAATAATAATAATAATAATAATAATAATAATAGTAGAAAGACTGTGAATGATCTGAAATCGTGGAGACAGAAACCACGATGCATCTCTGATGGAGGTGGAGTGTGTTGCAGTCACCAGGACGTTAGAGGAGCATGTGGTCCACCTTCATGTCAAACCCTGCCATGAGAAGTCAAAGTTGGCAAAGACCTCTTGCTGCTGGGCGCTGAGGACGGCGCCACCAGCAGGCAGGCTGAGGACGGGCTGCAGCCCAGTGAACTCCTGGTCAAAGTTGCTGACGTCCTGTGGAGCTGTGATGACTGGCAGGAAGGGAGGTTGGATCTTCTTGGCCAGCAGAGCCTCCCAGTCCATCCCCTGCCAACACAACATCCACTCACTGTCAATCCAACTCTCAGTGGGCAGGAAAAACTCCCCTGTAGTGGGAAGAAACCTGGAGCAGATCCCGACTGCAGGGGGTCAGAGGTCATCTGACCTTTGACCTTTCGGTTGGGGTGAAAAGGAAATGTAGAGAGAGAGAGACGGTGACCTGAAAGAAGGGCTGTGCTTTGATTTGCGAGGCGTCTTCCCGTCCTGCTCCGAGCCTCACCTCCGGGTTCTTCTCCAGCAGCTGCAGCATCACGGTGAAGACAAGTCACAGCGTCAGCCAATCACAGCGTCAGCACAGCACAGCGTCAGCCAATCACAGCGTCAGCCAATCACAGCCTCAGCCAATCACAGCCTCAGCCAATCACAGCACGCAACATCTTCCACCACTTATTATCACTGAGTGGCACCTGACACTGAACACATGTTGCCCCCCCAACGTGGATGGAATAATATTGAAGTCAACAAGGCAGTAAAACAAGAAGCTTTTCTGCTTCTTCTTTGCATGTCAGGCATTGAAGTGTAGGAAACAACACTGCATCAACTCAACACTGAAATTACAAATGAACGAATGATGGCTGACGGATGTGTCGGCTCAAAGTGAAAAGTGACAGTAATGTGTGTTACGCTAATAAGAGATGTGGATGCCCCACCTGCTGAATGAGGGAGACAGACTGTGGAGGGAGGAAGCGAGGGAAGCAAACTTCATCGTTCACAATGCTGTCAAACACTTCCTCTTCATTGTCACCTGGAAAAGGAGACTAGCAGAGAAGAAGAACAACACAAAGTTCAGCAGCAACTTCTGAGCAAAGCAGCAACCAACAACCTCACCGTCTCCCTCTGTCTGTCTTCACTCCCTGCACTGTCACCAGCGCACAGGCAACAAGCAACACACACCAGTTTGCATCAGTCGCAAAACACACTCAGGACACTGAGGCTTGCAACACACAGACAGGCAGGCAGGCAGGCAGGCAGGCAGACAGACAGGCAGGCAGGTAGACAGGCAGACAGGCAGGCAGACAGACAGACAGGCGGGCAGACAGACAGACAGGCAGGTAGACAGACAGGCAGGCAGACAGGCAGACAGGTAGACAGACAGGTAGACAGGCAGGCAGGCAGGCACACAGACAGGCAGACAGGCAGACAGGCAGACAGGCAGACAGGCAGACAGGCAGGCAGACAGACAGGCAGACAGGCAGACAGACAGGCAGGCAGGCACACAGACAGGCAGACAGACAGGCAGGCAGACAGACAGACAGGCAGGTAGACAGGCAGACAGGCAGACAGACAGACAGACAGGGCAGACAGATTTCCTTGATGCAGTTTGTCTGTGTCGATCTGCAGCAGCCACTGTGGCCCCAGCAGTGGGTCAGCTGGTCTCCCTGTGTGTGCTTGTGGAAGCACTGACCTCTCCCACCAGCATCTCGAAGATGAGAACCCCGAGGCCCCACCAGTCCACGCTGCGGCTGTAGTTCTCTTCCGTCAGCACCTCTGGGGCCAGAAACTCTGGAGTTCCACAGAAGGTTGAGGTGCGATCACCGTGGCCCATACCTACAGACAGTACAGACACTTCAGCACCACCACTGACACTGCAGCACTGCCACCGCATTGGACTGAGCGTTAACTTCTCCATCCGTTCTTAACTGGAGTGAAGTTTCAAGAGGTTCAGAGGTTCAGACCTTCTTTGCACAGCCCAAAGTCTGCTATCCTGACAAAACCATCAGCATCCATCAGCAGGTTGTCCAGTTTCAAATCCCTGGGACACACACACACACACACACACCATGTGAAGCTGGCGACAAAGAGGAAAACTCTGTGTTGGATGCAGCCACAGTGGCTTCTCACCTGTACACAATGTCGTTCTGATGGAGGAACTCCAGGCCCAGCAGAACACACGAGGAGTAGAACCTGGAACCAAGACAGTGAGAAGAGACCATGGAGATCCTGACTGGGTTTGGTGACAAGTCTGAACGCTTGGAAGAATACTCCTTCACAATAATAACAATAACAATAACAATAGTAATAATGATAATACTTTTTATTTTTGAAAAGTATCATTATTGAAGTCCATGAAGAGAAGTGTGTGTCAGTGCTGCTCACTGGGTCTGTTTGTGGCTGAAGATGTTGTTGTGGATGTGCGTCATGAGGTCTCCTCCAGGTGAGTAGGCCATGACGAAGCAGACGTGGTGGTTGGTCTGGAGGCAGCCGTGCAGGTGGACCAGGAAAGGATGACGTGAGGCGTTGATGACCTCAAAGATCCTCTTCTCACACACCAGGCTGAACACAAGCACACACACAACCACTGCCAGTCAATCCATCCTGCCTCAACCCTCCTCTTCTGAAGAGGAGACGCCTGGGGGGGGCACCAGCAGGCTCTACTCTAACCCAGGCGAGGGCAAACTACTTCATTCTCTTCACTAATGTTCCTCACAGTCAGTGAGGCTAATGGCACTTGCAACTGTTTTTCTAGAGATCACCCACCTGTCCACTTCATCACGGCTCACAATGTCTGCTTTCTTCAGGGCTTTGATTGCATAGAGTTTTCCAGACTTCTTATGTTCTGCAAGCAGCACCTTGACAGAAGAGTGAAGGAAGCAACTGTGTGAAAACACAGCTCCATGGAGCAGGAAGGAAAGAAATCCAGGAAGACGTGGAGTGACACGTCAGGCTGTGACGGTGAAGAAGAAGCACCAGCAACGAGCCTTGATGTACCTTTCCAAAGTGACCTCGACCCAGCACAGAAAGGCACTCGAAGTCCTCCAGTCGCAGCCCCCCGTTTCTGATGAGGACAGAAGAGAAAACCAAGTCAACGTAGAAGAACCTGGCTGCTCAACGTAGAAGAACCTGGCTGCTCAACGTAGAAGAACCTGGCTGCTCAACGTAGAAGAACCTGGCTGCTCAACGTAGAAGAACCTTGATGGTCAATATAGAACACTGAACATTCCCAGCAGTGTTTCAACCACTGCTGCACCACGCCAGTGTTACCCCAGTGTTGGAATGCCACTGCCTTTGTTGTGGAGCTTCTCCAGCCACAGACTTCTTCATACACTGGTTGTTGTATATCAAATATAGAAAAGTCTTGCTTTCAAATGTGAAACCTCAACACACCTATTTTACAGTCTCCCATTGGAAAACCTGGAAACATCATGGAGAAGGATTCCATGAGAGTCCTTAAACAGCTCAGCATCCTTTTAGTTTGGACAAAACCATGCTGGGACTTTTACGTTCCACAGCTGTTTAATGTATCTACTGCAGGAGCACTGTGGAAACAGCTCTGTGGTGATGATGCCAGCTGAGTGTTGACCTTCATGTTGACCTTCACACCTACACTGTGCTTTGAGCTGTGGAACCTCAGCTGACTTTCAGCTCTTGACATCATGGATACATGACGCCATAATCATGTTCAGGAAACAACTTGCTGCACATCTTTGGTGTCCTTCATGTCACTTTGCCAGCATACAAAAATAACTGAAACTTTTAGACGTTGAAGGGACAGAAGTGTGGAGTTCAGGATGAGCTGAAGGAAATGGAGCCTTTCTATTGAAGACCACTTACTGGGTTGGTGGAGGACGACCAGAAGGTGGCTGCTTGCTTGTTGTGGTCTGAGTGTCATCAGAAGACAGGTTTTATTAATAAGACACAGGAAGAAGGATGCAGTGTCAGCCAAGCAGTCGTTCAAACAAACTGATTAAATGAAAGAAGGAAAAGGTTGACTGGCAGCTCCAGTCTCATCATCCTTCAGCCAAAGAACTGACTGGTTCACCCCAGCAGTGAATCACTGAGTCCATATGGGTCTCACCAAAATAGAACCTCAACATTTTTACTCTCTGTTGCCACTAGTGGTGATTGTATGACTTCTCTGGTGTAATGACGTCAATGTTGACGGAGGTGGAGTCCAGTCTGGCTTACCGGCACCGACTCTTTGCTTTTGCTTCCTGTGGAGTGAGGAGATCCAGCAGGAGGATCCTCACAGACGTTCAGCCCAACCACAGGAGGAGGTCTGAAAAACACAGACGCGGACTTCTACTGAAACCATCACTGACTGACTGAGCAGGTGTCTTCACCTCCGTTATGGAACCACAAACAGCACTTTTCCATCTACAGATCATGGAAATGCACATTTCTCTGAGACTGAGTAAACGAATGGTGACCTTGTGTTACAGTCAGTGCAATGTGCACTGTGTCACTTTGAGCAGCTTTCATAGATACTTGATTTCTAATTTCTAATCATTGGGAACTGAAAATGAAGAATTATTGAAACTAGTTTAAAACTCCTATTCTTTTGATCCAGGGGGCGCCAGAGGCCCTGACTGACGCTCACCCAGCCGCTGAGCTGGAGCCCCCTAGTGGAGGGCTCAGGGGCTCCAGGGAGCTGCAGGGAGGCAGGATGCTCATCATCAAACGTCCCCAAGTGGCAAAGTTCATGTTCATCTGAGCAGCACGAAGGAAGTTCTTCCCTGTCAGGAGAAAGGAGGCACCACTCAAAAACAACTCCTCACTGACGCTCTCCAAAAATGTAAAATACACATTTGGAAAGGAAAGACGGCTCATGAATGCATTTGTTTCTCTGTGGTGCTCATCAACCTTGTACCTTTTTCTTTGGGGAAAATTCTTCTCTGCCTTTGGAGTTTGTGACGCCGCTCTATGACTGGATTGATGAATTTCACCTAAATGACAAAGAGTTGATGATGGGAGCTGATGCAGAAGTGCAGGTAGCCACTGGTGCATGGTACACTGGAGTGGAGGATTATTGTCAGGGAACGCAGTGCTGTCCAGTGTGATGGTGCTGACTTCAATGAACAGGACGCCCTGCGGCTCCAGCTGCAGACACATGCCGTGGCGCCGGTTATCCAGGAAGTCCTCCAGCCGCAGGAACTTGAGGCCACACAGAGCTCGCCAGTCCCTCCAGTACACTCCCATCTCCAGCTCCCTGGACTGGCAGGCAGCAAACACCAGGTTAAACACATCCAATCAGGGCCAGTCAGCAATAATACTCATTAAAACTGGATTATTAGAGAAGGAGCCTTCATCCTGATGCACTGTAGGTCAAGGCCAAATATATAAACTAAGCATATTAATGATGAGGTCATGTGATGACGCTGTCAAACTGCATGTACTTTTGTATCTGAAAGCTTCTGCTCAATGCCTGGACCACGTGTATATATACAAATATATACAAATATACTTAGTGTATACATTTCTAATGATGTGCTTGCTAATTTGAACCCCTTTTGTAGTCTTTTTCTTTGTCTTGTGTGTGTGTTCATGTGTGTAATGGTGTCTGGTTGTACGTCTGCTACTGTCCATGTCCACCAGCTCAGCCTTGAAAAACTGGCTTCTAATCTCCACCTTCATAGTTAAATAAAGCTCTTATATATATATATATATATATATATATATATATATATATATATATATATATATATATATATATATATATATATATGTGTGTGTAAACGCTGTGTCAAATGAACTGACGTGTCAATTATTTTGTTCTTAGAAGGCCTAAAGGTCCCTGTTTGACAGACAGAACAGAGCCAGTGAATGTGTGTGTGTGTGTGTGTGTGTGGGTTAACTCAGATGAGGATTAACAGTGGGATTATTGAGATGGATGAGGTTAACAGATAATCCAGGCCAGACTAGTGGACTGCAGAGCTCTGAGAAGACCTCTTCATCTCTGATGATGAGCAGCTGTCAGTGGAAAACTACCTGCTTGGATGCAGCAGCACTGCATCTGGATCATTACTCGCACACGCTAGGGAGGCTAAACACACATGTTGCAGCTGACACAACAGTAAATACCCCCAGTGTGGGCACTCGGTTCTATTGCATTCTATTCTATCCCATAAATGATTAGCAAGCAAATGCTTATCTTCAGAACTTCCAGCCAGGACATTTTGCTACTTTATTTAAATTTAGGATTTTAGCAATTTAGCATTAGCATGACCTTGGCAGTAGAGAAGAAAATAAGGAAAGTGAAAAGTGACACAGTGACGCAAACATGAATAAATAAAAAAAGTGTTCCTTGACATTCCTCAAGGAGTGCTCATCATTTTAAAATTCTAAATCATTTTCTGTTGAAAATATGAATTTTCTGACAGAATTGAAAAAACAATTTCCTGAATGTCTATTGTGAGACAGTGCGACTCACCCGTTCCAGTTGGATGGTGAAGTTCTGGTCCCAGGCCTCGTTGCTCACATGTCTCCAGTGAGTGCGGCCCACAATGCTACTGTCCACCTTCAGCACCACGCTAACCTCCGCTAGCATGTAGCACGGACGGACACACACACACACACACACACCAAACTGTGACCAACTGGAAAATGGAACAACGATAACAAAGATCTCGACAACTTTAATGGATGGACCATCTGGCAAAAGATAAAATATCTTTCTTTCTTTCTTGTCATGATACGGAACTCAGTCGTCCACACATACAATTAAAAATTCACTTCAGTATTTTGTTACTTAAGTTTAAGCCACACAACATACGATTCAAAACCTTCCAAACCGCAGAAAACCACACTGACAGTTGGAAAAGAGCAGCATCTGGATTCCACAGACATCAGACAGTTAGATAGATGACAGACAGGCAGCCAGCCAGCCAGCCAGCCAGGTCCATGAGTGTGAACTTACAGGAGAGGTCTTCAGCCTTGGCTGCCCTGCTGCTGGCAGTGCGCCCCGACACTCCGGTCCTCACCTTCACATACTTGCCATAATGAGCAGGTCTGAGGGACGAAGGCAAGTCAGGACCTTCCAGCAGGTCCTGGCAGCCCTTCAAACACACCTCCAGACGACCTGCATGAAGAAGCCAACATCAGTCAGTCCAGTGCAATCAGCTAGAGCTTGTAACCACCCGGATCCTTCTTCCTGTTGCTGGAAGCAGCAACTTTGCCCAAGGAGGGATTAATAAAGGCGCTCGATTGTTTTTGTTCTACTGGAGGTGGTTACAGGAGAAGTGCAGTAAAGTTCCAGTGTGTGGCAACAACCTGTTAGACTGGCTGGTTTAAAGAGGGAGGACAAGGTGGTGGAGGAGAAGGTGGATGAGGGAGTGGTGGGGGTGGTGGTGGAGGAGGAGGAGGAGGAGTGGCTGGACGGCTTCCTCGGAGTGGAGCGGGACGGTGAAGCTAGCGAGGACAACTCCTCCTGGACGGCTGCGTGTCTGGGATGGTCAGGAGGAAGTTCACTGAGGCGTCTCTCCAGGGAGACACGCAGCAGATCCACCTTCTGGGACGACTCCTGCATCCGAGTTTGAGCCTGCAGGAGAACATCAGCAGCAGCACTGACTCCACTCGTCACACCAACAAGCACACTGGCAGCTTGGAATACAGTAGAAGAGATGAACTTTGTTGATTTGAGGAAACTACAGCACAGTGGCTCAGTGAAAACTGTCCAGGTGCCTTCACTGGACCTTCTACTGCACCACACTGACTGAATCCCTCTGCTGGTGAGGTCATCACCTCTGCACTGTGTCTGCTCGACTCTTCACTACTTCCACCTTCAGTTCTATTTTAGTGTGACTGTTTAATGAGTGAGTGTATCTGCTGCTGCTGCTGCTGCTGCTGAGGAGGAGCAGGTGGCTCCTGGTGAAAGACGGCTCCACCTCAACATCTCTGCTATCTGCTTCAAGAAAGGTGGAATTTTGATTCTTCCTGTGAAATCAATCAAACATTCCCAAGAAGGAATAACGGTGGACTACTTCCTGGTGCAACAGTATCAGCCAGTGTGAATGCACGTGCACTCTCAGCCACCTCGGCCAGCATGCGTCGGTCCTGGATCTTCTGCCCACTCAGATATTTCACCACGTTTTTGGCTCCTTGGACCACTGCTGATTCAATCTTCATGTGATGAAGGAGTTCAGCCACACGCAGTTCCAGAGAGCCAATCAGCTCCATCAGCTGACCTGGGAGGAGGAGGGGCTGAGGTTAAACCTGTTCCTGAACTCGTTGGACCACTGACACTCAGTGACTTCTCCAAGGTTGAATATTGAAGCTCAGGTTCAGAGTTGACTGTCAATGAAGGAACTGCCAGTCAGTCCTCTGCTGAACCCAGTGGATGCCAAACTACTGCAGTAGTGTAGTATAAATATGTATAACATACACAATCCTTCACTGACTCATCAAACTCCATTATATGCACTTTGATGAAATAATGATGTTGATGCTCTGCGATGACTGCGTGCATGAAAAGCAGCCCAGATGTGCTGAAGCAGTCTGGGAGCATCAGGTGTTGGAGGAAAAGCAGTTCATGAGAGAATTCCAGATGTTTTCTAAAACCTAAACCAAACTAAACTAAGAGTGATTAGAATTCAAAGCCGTTCTAGAAATGTTCATATTTTACAGCGATGCTGAATCATTCAACTGCTGTCATGATGGCTGCATGTTGCACTCTTGAGATTCATTCTGCAAAATCACATTCGATGAGACACTGAAGGCAACAGCTGTCAAAGCCATCCCATAATGAGTCTCCTGCACTGGGAGATGTTCCAGTAGATGATTCCATCAAGCTGCTTCTCGTGGACTCCAGTGCTGCTCTGCTGACTCCTGGAGTTTAATCAACAATTCAAGCAATTCTAAAATACAAATACACAAACATTGCATTTGCTAGAAAGCACTCCAGCAATACCAGCACTTTGATAAACGTTGTAGTATTTCACTACACTCTAGTGTGTATTGATGAGTAGTTGGTGTAGTTGTCTACACTGGAGTTGGGGAGATGTACCGTGAGCTCCGTCCAACTCTCCACCTCTGACTTGACTGATCTTCACCATCTGCATCCGCAGCAGCTCGATCTTGGTTCGACTGTCCTGCAACATCTGCTGGGCAGCAGAAAGCATCTTCCTGTCCTGGAAAACAAACATCACAACATCACAACATCACAACATCACAACATCACTTCTGCTGCAATCCGAAAAATACAGACAAAGAAAAGTCAGGAAATGATCAGGGGAGCATTTCAAGATAGGAGTGAAGAATTGGGAGGATATTGGCTGATGGAGTCATTGTGTGACTTTCAATGTTGTTTATTTGTTTAATATTTAATGAGGTCAAAGGTCAAAACCGTTGGGATTGTCATGAACTTTAATGGAAGCACGACTTCACAGGCAAAATGACAACTTGGCTTAAAATGAAATTCAAGAAGAGAATTCAAACACATCGTAACCCAGGCATGGGCAAACCATGGCCCGGGGGCCATCTGCGGCCCGTGAAGCTTTTCAATCCAGCCCAGACTAAAGTCTTAAACTTGCCTTTTATTAGTCAGTGTGGACAACATCCACCACCTCAGTCTGCTGCTCTGACGAGTGAATGACTTTAACTGAAGCGTTGCTCCGCTGGCCTCTGCTAAAGTGACGGCATGTGTGAGTGTGCTTCTCTGTGGGGGTGCAGCCACACTGGCGGCATTATGACTGACGAGGCGTATCAATGTAGGCAGGGCTCACAGTGACTGACGTCCTCTTTCATTCAGGATACGGGCTTGAAGGAGCCTGCTGTGCGGTGCTGCTGTGTACCTTGACTGAGCCGCTGGTGTAGGTCTTGATCATGTTATCAGCGCCCTGCTTGACTTTGGTTTCCATGGTGAGCTGCTTCTTCAGGGTTCTGAGGCGACCGGCAGCCGGCGACGTCGCCTCGTCCCACTGGCGCAACTCTGCAAAGTGCTGCTCTTCCTCCACTGAAGCTGCACAAACACAAAGTGTGACAAAGTCACACGGTGGCCTCAGCATCACACACGGTGAGGCAGAGTCATCAGCATCCAGCAGCTGGACCAGCATCCCAGAAACTCTGCTGGTCTGCGTTACAAACCAGGAGAGTTTTGTTCTCTGAGACGTCCACGCTCGCTTCAGCAGAACTCAACAGTTTGTAATAATAACTTTTATCAACATGATGGAGGCCTCAAGTTCAGATCCACTTTCAATCAAACCTTGGAAAACAAAGTTTAGCAATGAAAATATTCAATATCTTGTAAACGTAATCTAAACATTTTCATTCTTTGTTTTTTCAGAATAGGTTTGCGTTGCTCGTCGATGTTAAATCGACGTCGTCGTCGACGTTTTATTGAAAAGAAACGAGTACGTTTTCAATTTCTGGTGATTCCAATCTTGTGCAATAAACACAACAACATCAGAAAAGCCAAGGCGCTGCTCTGTGTGGGACTGATCTTTGTGTTGTGTTGCCAATATTCCAGCAGTGATGACAACCTGCAGCGGCGGCGGCGGCGGCGCTCTCCTTCTCCGGTGCCATGGCCCAGGCGTTGACCTCCTGCAGCTCGCTGTGGAGCCTCTCCAGCTTGCGGCGCGACGCCTTCAGCTGGCCGTCCACGTCGGCCGCACTCTTGCGGTTGGTGATGGCCCGTCTCATCCTCTCCGCCGCCTCCTTGATCTTCAGCTCCTTCTGGATCTCCTGCCGCAGGAGGACGCGGGCGTCCTCCAGACGCTGCTGGAACACAGGGTCCAGGATGTTGCCTTCCTCCAAATCCTGCAGGTGAGACAAAGGTCAGAGGTCTGGAACACGAACATCCAGATCTGCTCGAGTCTTTTTCAGCTGCAGCAGAATCACAGAGTCTTCAGTTGTGAGCAGTTGGCCATCACTCAATGTTCACACTGACAACAACCAAGGCTGTTTTCCTTGAAACATCATCCAGTTTTATACTGAACCACACAGCAGCGCAGTTCAAGCAACAACCACAGCAGTACTGATACCTGAAAAACATACTGTAGTACAGTAACAAAGTATTTGTACTTGGTTACTTGGCACCCCTGGCGGTATTTCCCAACAGACTCAAAGGATAAAAGAAACTAAATGGCTCGATGGCGCCCCCTATGGCATACTGGCTCTGTGCTGAGTGTCATGTATGAAAACCATTCATGAATGACGTCACCTGCATCCCACCTTCTCACTCTAAGAGTGCAATGTCCAGAACATCAGCTACAGCAGAGGTCTTGCTAAGCAACAGTACACAACTTTGACAGACAATCTCTCAACACATGGACTGTTGACGACAGTCCAGACGGTCCAGCACTGCTTTTCACATCTCATGCTCGTTTTCCTTCAGGAATAATTGTGAGTTATTTTGACATGAAAGTTAACCAGGAGGTTCATAGCGACTCAGAAGACTCAATTCTCAACGTGTTGACTGAATCCTAGTTTCACACCTATTATTTTACATATATTCATTCTGTGATCCTCAGCTTTGGATCTTAATTTGATTAAAATGATCTCCATCAATGTGTCTTTCTAACTTTGAACCTGAAAATTGTTGTAAATAAATGAAATAATTACATTTCAGTATTAACCTCGACAGGCAGCTGATCTGTCCTCAGAATACACACACACACACACACACACACACACACACACACACACACACACACACACACACACACACACAGTGAACAGCATCTTGATGAGAAAGGTACCGGCAGGTGTCACCTGTGACTCTGTGTATTTCTGAGTTGTGGAACTGCAGTTATTAAACTCGCTTTTCTTACCGATCCGTTATCTTCTGGATTTTTAAAGAAAGACAGAAAGTCTGTCACGCGGTGTCAGCGCGCCAGTTTAAACAGGGGCTTTGCTTTTGATCTGAGAAATGTACAAAAATATGAATGACTTGAATCTCCAGGTGGACGCTGAGTGACTCGGTAGGAATTTGACCGAGCAGGACCAGCAGGAAAAGCGAGGCGCCTCCTGTGTGTGTGTGTGTGTGTGTGTGTGTGTGTGTGTGTGTGTGTGTGTGTGTGTGTGTGTGTCCCAGGTCCCTTCTGAAACAAGTTGCGACTTTACCTGGAGCGGAAACCCGGACATGGCTGCTGTCAGTTGACGGTCCGCGCGCCGGGGGTCCAGGTCACGAACTAACCACCAACTAACCACTAACTGACCACTAACTAACCACTAACTGACCACTAACTGGCCACTAACTGACACACAAACCCCGCAGTCAGTGAAAAGTTGTCGCTTTTCGTTTGGCGCTTCAAACACCGACGGTGGCGCTTGTTTTCTTCACCGCCTGGTCCCGCTCTTCCTCCCGCGGCTCCTCATCGGTGGATGTTCTTGGGATCAACAGTTTGGATGGAGTGTGAAAGCAGTTTGACTGGCGGGCCCTTCGTGACGTCGACTGACGTCAAGTCTGGGCACGACCGAACCGGTTGGTGGAGCGACAGGAAGCAACCAATCAGCTTCGACTTCCACGTGCACCTGCCCAGGTATCCAGGTGATGCATTGACGGCCGCGTGATCTCGGTGAAATGTTTGCAGTTCGCATGAAAATCAATGCAAATAGGTTTTAAAACGACTGCATTCCCTTTTCTTCTCTTTTTCTAAGGCTTCTCCAGGCAGTTGCAGCAATGACGTCATATCCGCGACTCACTTTGGCCAGGTACTCACATCGGGTTGTGACAGCCGTTGTTGGCTGACTTTTTTCATGATTGAACTGCGGACACGTGAATCTCACCGTCAAACTGCTTTGCCTCAACTACGGCAACTGAATTGGAACATAAGCTAGCGCTCCTCTCTCCGCACCGAGAGAAAAAGAATGGGAAAAATTGTCTCTCATATGTTTTGTTTCCTTGGCACAATAACAGCAATGTTCATAAATATCCTGCAGACCGCAAGTGTCAAATCATAGTGCTCAAACAACGTCGCTTCATGTTGAAGTGAAAAAGCATTTGCAGTAAGTAAAATAAATCATATCTTTCAAACACTGTTCAAACTTGTGCCGTGTTGTGAGAAACAGTGTGGGATTCAATTGTAATGGATTAAATGTTTTTATAACATTTTTTTGATGTCCACGACATCAGGAGCGATTTAAAATAATAATAATAATAATAATTATTATTATTATTATTATTATTATTATTATTATTACTACCAGGTCAAGTCAAGAGAGGAGAGGAGGACCTGGCAATGAGGACCTGTATTTTTTTTTTTTTTACTCTAGTTTTCTCGTTGTTCAATGGTACTTCATCATTATTGACATCAGTGTGAAGGTGGACTGACTGACTGATGAACGGCAGCTCGAGGCTTGAGCCGCTGCGTGCCACGACATGGCCCTGGCTGGGGCTGTTCAGTCTCTGACTCTGCCTGTCTCCCCACCTCCTCCTGTTGTATCTTCCTGCAGGACCAGCACCTGCTGCCTCCAGGAGCAGGAGGAGGAGGAGGAGGCGGAGCCAGCTGCAGCCAATCAGCCATCATCACAGCTGCTGCTGAAGGGCAGCAGAGAGACGAGACTCCACCGGCGCGCCCTGTGAAGGCAGGCAGCTCTTCCAATACAGAAGTGAATGAATGAATGAATATAAATGAATTTTCCCGTTGAAACTCTGATCAGCGATCATCTCCCGGATATCCTCCTTCTACCGGAAGTGACCTGTCACGGGACCGCTGTGGAGCGCGAGCCTGGGGGCTGTAGTTGTCCATTCCAGGTCGCCCCACTGCGCTGAGCGGAAGCGGGCCTACAAGTCCCAGAGTTCACCGCGGTGGGCGTCAACAGTTGCGCGTTGCGTTGCGTTGCGTTGTTTCCTGCGTTCCGCAAGTTAGCGCCTGGACTCGAACCGCCGCATTAGATTCTATTAAAAACACGACGGAGGCGCAAAGCGAGCGGAAATGGGCTCCCGCATCAAGTAAGAACCTGAGTGTGTGTCGAGGCGCGCCGACTGTCCTCGAGCCTGGTTGCTTGGTTTGATGATGACGACAGGGAGGAAGATGCAGCACTGTCAAAAGGGCCTGATGGTCCTGACGGGCCGGGACATTAAATAGTAGTTATGTAGTGTAGTAGTGGTGTAGTAGCAGTGGTGGTGGTGGTGGTGGTAGTATGAGTGTAATAGCAGCAGCAGCAGCAGCAGCAGCAGCAGCAGCAGCAGTAGTAGTAGTAGTAGTAGTAGTGTGGTAGTAGTAGTAGCAGTATTAGTGGTGTAGTATTGGATTGATTTTCCACTACTCTGTTTGTTTCCCATTGGACGAGTTGTTTTGTTTGTTTGTGTCCCTGGTTTAGTTGGTGGACAGTCACGTGACTGTCGTGGATGGATGGAATTGTGGGAGTTTTCTTGATGGACGACTGTACTGATCAATGATTAATGAGCGTCATGCCTGCATCAGTCAGGGGGTCTGACACTTGCCTGGCTGTGCTGGTGGAAACAGGTTGACAACTGACTGGCTGACAGTCAGGCAGCCAGTAGCTCCGAGCTGCAGATGAAGAGGTTCCTCCAGGAGAAGGTGTGGCTGACACCGCTTCTTTCACTCCTTCACTGCTGCTTCTTCTCGGATGCAGGCTGTGACCTTGGCATTTAAAGGAAAAGTTGAAAACGAGGCCACGATTCACTCCTTCATCTTCGTGGTTGTCACATGACTTCAGCCAGTCCCAGTGCAGTGCAGTGCAGTGCAGTGCAAGATCCTGCTGGCGATTGGCCCTTCCAACCAACATCCCCAGGACTGTTGACTGTAGTTTGGTCGGTAATTTGCTTTGGTTCCATCCTGTTAAAAGGTAGAATTCACCCAAAACCCTGCAGAGGAACTGGCTCAACATCTGGGGCTGGAATCTGGAAGATCTGGACCTCGGTGCTGCCAGGGTTCCATGTCTGGACCACACTCTCTTTCTTTCTTTCTTTCTTTCTTTCTTGCCCCCTTCCCTCCCCCCTCGCTCGCTTATTTGGTTTTCCCAGTGTTGCTGTTTCCACTTCTTCTGATTCCTTTTTGAAATTAAAAACAACAAACTGGATTCACTCTGAAGACTTGAGTGAATATCGGTAATAGACACAAACACAGTGTGTGTGTGTGTGTGTGTGTGTGTGTGTGATTGTCTGCTCAACCTCCACTGTGGCTCTCCACATGCAGCTGGATGTGAAGTTCTGCTGCAGTTCCTGTGGTTCTGCTGCAGTTGCTGATGGTTCCATGTTCTGTTGCAGGGACGGTCCTGAGTCCACCTTCCAGGTGTACGTGGAGATCAGCCACCACGGCCTCCACACTCCTGGTGAGAACTTTGATTGACGGCTGGACCTCCACAGTATAACCACACTGCACCACTCGTTCTTCAGACTTTCAATAATAATACTAATAATTGATGTGGTCTCTGTGCTCCACGTTGACCAGGACCAGAAGTGCGACGGCAGTTTCCTGAAGACTACACAGACCAGGTGGGTATCTAACTATCTATCCATCTATCCATCCGTCTATCCGTCTATCCGTCTATCCGTCCATCTATCCATCTATCTATCTATCCATCTATCCATCTATCCATCTATCCATCTATCTATCTATCTATCTATCTATCTATCTATCTATCTATCTATCGATCAACTTTTATTTGTACACTTGTTAAATCACAAGCAAACAAAGCTTCTTGGTACAATCAGAGATGGAGTGCAGTAGTGGCAGTTGTGCTGCTGCTTTAGCTGCTGTCCATGTCTACAACGTGTTGGTCTGTTTTGGGGAGGGTCAGAGGTCAGAAGTTGTGATGGCACATGAGCTGCATGAATAATGATGAAGGTTCTTTCAACGTGTCTCCGCCTCCAGGACCTCCTGCAGACGCTTCCCAAGTTCTGCTTCCCCTTCAACCTGGACAGGTACAAGCACAGACCGTCTGTTACCACCAGTTGATACGGTCGTCTGTTTCAAACTGACCTTGAAAAACTTTTTTGACCTTGCAGTACCACCGTCCACCACTCGGCTCAGAACTTCACCTTCGTGTTGACTGACGTCGACAGCAAACACAGATTCGGCTTCTGCCGCCTGTCCCCTAGTGGCCACACATGCTACTGCATCGTCAGGTGAGCTCAACTAGCTAGCCTCCAGCACACTAGCCCAGCCTAGCTAGCACCAATACACTAGCCTAGCCTAGCTACCTCTGACTCACCGCCAAGACACTAGCCTAGCTTAGCTAGCTGCAGAGATGAATGGATCTTGGTTCTGAGCTTCCACCTACCCACTCGACCGAACCCTCTAGAACTTCAACCCTCGTTTGAAAACATGAAACGAGTTTTCATCTCAGAAATGTTCAAACTAAGTCTTCTTCTAACCTCGAGCTCCTTGTCACAGCTACCTGCCGTGGTTCGAGGTCTTCTACAAGCTGCTCAATATTGTGGCCGATGACACCGTCAAGGGCCAGGTGAGTACTTGTCCAGGTGACACTCCAACTAGAAGGTTCATTTGGGGCCAACTGGACTTGTTGCCATCTTGAAGGGTTAGGGGTCTTTTCGTCCTAACGACTTTTTCAGTTCTGGGAAGAGGGTGTTGGAGAGTCATAGTATTGAACCACCAGGTGGTGAACGTAGGTGGGGCTAAAGGGCAGATGGTACCTTCTATTAGCGAAGGTTTTGATTTTTTCAGCATTTTTCAACAAAAAGTGTTGATGCCTTCAAGATGTCAAGAACCTGTCCTGTTGCCCCAACTGAACCTCTTCTAACTTGAAGACCACCTGGATGACCGAGAACCTCCACATCTGTGGAGATCAGGCATGGGCAAACTACGGCCTAGGGGCCATATGTGGCCCGTTAAGCTTCTTAATCCGGCCCTCTGAACTTGAAGAAATGATATCAATAGTCAGTCAGCCATCAAATAGCTGAATTTCCTCCATGTTTTCAGTGTTGAGCTGAAGACCGTGGGGCTGCAAAGACACTGATTTGGTTGCAGCTTTGCTTTGTGTCATTTTCCATTGACATTAAAGCAACATGTTGTCTACATATCCCATGATAGATTGTTTCCTCCTTTTTAGAACCCATTGTGGCCCCACCAGTCCAAAAGTTGTCTACCCCTATCCCATGATAGATTGTTTCCTCCTTTTTAGAACCCATTGTGGCCCCACCAGTCCAAAAGTTTAGCCCACCACCTGGTTCAGACTCTTTAAATGAACCAGCTTAATGTTTGAGTTGTCTGTTATTTGGTCCGATGGTATTGATTTCCTTGTCTTGTCCATGTTGTCAGGAGAGCCAATGGAAAGAGCTCCTGGTGTCCTTACACACCCTTCCAATCCCTGAGCCTGGTGTCTCGGTTCATCTGGGTGTGGTGAGTGAGTCGCAACTCATTCATTGGCTGAAGGTTCTCCTCACGGCTCCACAAAAAGTGCAGGGTCAGCTGAAATATAGTCTTCTGTCTTCTTCTGTCCATCTCCAGCATTACTTCTTCACTGTGCCGGATACACAGGAGCTTCCCAGCATTCCTGAGAATGTGAGTTGTTGTTGATATTTCATTTGTTCTCTAATATCTGCTGATCTGGCCAAAATAATGGAGCCCTTGTTTGTGTTCAGTACCGCAACTTATCACGTAAAATGTGAAAGTTTCACGTTATAAACGTGAAGATTTTCACGGAAAAACATGAAGGTTTCGAGTTACAGCGTGAAAGTTATGAAACATGAAGGTTTCACGTTTTTATGTGATACTCAGCCCTGAAAAATAGCCTAACGGTGTTTTCCTGTCTTTGGCCTTCTAGAGGAACCTGACCGAGTACCTGGTCGCTGTGGACGTCACGAACATGCTCCACCTGTACGCCAGCATGCTGTATGAACGACGCATCCTCATCTGCTGCAGCAAACTCAGCACTGTGAGTGAAAACATCACTGCAGAACATCTGCTTGGTTTCTGGAGATCCTCATTAGATGATGATGATGATGATGATGATGATGATGATGATGATCATGATCTCTCTGATGATGTGATGTGCTTCCTCCAGTTGACTGCTTGTGTCCACGGTTCTGCTGCCATGTTGTGTCCAATGTTCTGGCAACACGTTTACATTCCCGTCCTCCCTCAACACCTGCTGGACTACTGCTGGTGAGTCCTGCACTTCTCAGCCTCTGTTACAGCAGCAGAGTCCAACTCAAACACTCAGTGAGTTAAAGTGTCAAACTGGGTCAACGTATGGGTCCAACATTGATATTGATCAGTCAACCATCTTACATGGAGCCAAACAAGCTGAATATGGATCAAAGCAAAGATGAATACTAGACAATATATTGAATCTCATATAAAAAACTAATCAAAATAAATAAAAGAAAAATCCTTCGGCTCTCTTTTTCCACAGGCTGATAATGCATTTCAAAATAAAACAACAACAATAAACCAATGAAGTCATAATAATAACAGTATCCTTCAGTCTACATCCTGTCCTGATTGACGCACCAAGATACCAGCAGAGCACTCTGGGAGTTGTAGTGTTAGCGCTGATGATAAAAATGATTTGTCTTTTTCTCAGTGCCCCAATGCCTTTTCTCATTGGAGTGCATTCCAGTCTGATGGAGGTAGGTGCCAATCAATGTTCATCAGCTATTGCTCACCACACCAAGTTTTGTTTTTGCAAATTGCAAATTTCACAAGTAGTAAATCTTTTCAATATACAGTATATATATATATACTTATATATATATACAACTGAATTGCGTTTTTCTTTGACATCAGCGCTGTGATTGGTCGGTCTTGCTCTTCTCCTCCCCCTATAGAGAGTTCGTCGGTTAGCTCTGGATGATGTGGTCGTCCTCAACGTGGACACAAACACTCTGGAAACACCGTACGATGACCTTCAAAGCCTGCCGAGTGATGTGGTGAGACGCTACTGTGTTACTGTGTCTTCTCTCCACCGTTGCCAAAGTCTTCCTCAGGATCTCCTCCCAGTGGCCCAGGACCCCTCACCTGGGGAGGTGTCTTGAAGGCATCATAACCACCAGATTGTCCCGAACCTCCAAACCTCTTCTGGAACCTCCTCTGAGATCTTCTCCGACAACCCCAGCTTCTCACATCATCTAGATGGGAAGACCAACAGCTCAACATCTTCAGCTTGATGACCTCCCTCACCAATCCTGGTGTCCAACAGTGGTTTGCAACAGGACAGGTGCTAATGCTAACCAACCTGGCGGCCACAGCTCCAGTCGGACCCTTCAACTGTGGAAGTACCTAACGTGGTCTACATGTCCTGCTCCTCCATGACATGGCTGAAGCTCTCCTGTGGTGGGAGTTGAAACTTCCTTCTGACGGGAGATCCCTCCATTGGACCAGCACTTTAGCAACATTAGCATTAAGCTCCATCTGTGGACCAGGAGCTCATGCAGCATCGGTGTGGAAGGTTTATTAGGCCACAAGCACAGAAAGACAACAAGCTGATGAGTTTAGTGTTTTTAGAGAAAGACATTAGTCCATCAATCCATCAGTCAATCAACTTTTATTTGTACCACGCTAAATCACAACCAAAGGCGTCTCAAAGGTTCTTGGTACCACCAGAGGAGAACCTACTGGGCCTCCAGAGCAGCAGGATGTAGATGGACGTCGTTGAGCGGCTCCTCTGCTTCCATGTCTTCCAGATTTCATCTTTGAAAAGTCGCTTGAAGAAAGTTTCAACCACGACGGGTGACGGCGTGGCTCGAGCCTTCCTCAAGAGTCAGGCCGCCTTGTTTGGCAGCTACAGGAACGCCCTGCAGATCGAGTCGGTCAGTAGGTGGCGCACACCAGTCTTCATCACCTTTTTATGATCTTACTGGTTTTGTCTTTTCAATTTAGTGATTTCATTTCTGTACGGTTATTACAAATGGTTTATTGTGGCAGCGACAGCGGGTGACCCCTCTCCTTCTTATTGGTGGTTCTCCTGTTGACTGTTAGACTCATCATGAAGTTGTCTCTGAGTTCTCTACAACTGAGTATAAATACATCTGACTGGTCCACACTGGAGAAATGGTCCATGGTCAATGTTCTGCACTGATGCAGCACTTTTTCCAGCACCTTCACGGTGGCCCAAAGTGCTTATAAGGCCTCTCACACACACATTCACACACCAATGGGTGGCGGTGCCTTCATTTCTCTGTCCGTCAGATGAAGATACTGTTGAAGAAAAACAATGATAATAATAATACATGGAAAAGATTAGCTCCATTTTGCCTTCAGGAACATCACGGTGTCAAAGGTCTTGATGGTTGATGTGCTTACCTGAATTTTATTAAGGGGGAGCCAATCACGTTCAACGAGGAAGTTTTCATGAACCACCGTTCCAGCGTCATGAAGCAGTTCCTCCAGAACGCCATCCAGCTGCAGCTCTTCAAACAGGTACAGACGCAGATCTTCTCAAGCCACGTTCTCCTCCCTTTGGTTCTCCGTGGTCTTGGTTCTCCGTGGTCTTGGTTCTCCAGCCTCTGTGTGGCTTTGACCTGAAGGCTCTTTCTACCTGCAGTTCATCGACGGCCGTCTCGACCTGCTGAATGCGGGGGAGGGATTCAATGATCTGTTTGAGGAAGAGATCAACTTGAGTGAGGATACAGGTGAGTGAGAGCTTCTCAGTTCCAATAGAGATGGATTCCTTCTATCAGTGTCATAAATGTGGTGACCTGCCGAGCGGTGGAGTCCCGCGACTCTACCAGAACGAGCCATGAAAACCCCAAACACAAGTTGTTGCTTCTTGCTTCAGTCCTCAAACTGACCTTTAATCTACCAGGACCCTCCAAGGCAGTGGGGGGCTAAACTGTTACACTGGTGGGCCACAATGAGGTGGCTCTCCAAAACACTCCATCCATCTGCTGCTGCTCCAGCTCCTCTGGCACACTGTAGAACCCACTGTGGCCCACCAGTCAAACAGTTGGCCCACCCCTGGTTTAGAAGGACCTACTTCCTGTCTGAGTCATGACTCAATGGGCTAATGTTTCCAGTCAGCCACCAAAAGCATTGAGTGAGATGTCATGAGCTGTTGCTACAGTGGAGCTGCTGGTCTGAGGGAGACGTTGGTTCTTGTCTGCTGAATGAAGCCTCAAGTGTCCATGTACAAGACCCCAGGTCATCTTCATGGTGTCGTGTCTTTCCCCAACAACCCACAGGCAGTGACAAGACCTACCACCAGTGGCTGCTGACAATGAAGGTGAGCTAATGTGGATGTGAGCTAAGCTAAGTCTGATATCTGTGCGGTGGCACAGTGGTTATCTTAGCTTAGCGCTGTCTTGCAGCAAGGTTGCGGGTTTGATTCCCCCGGGGCTCCTGGGGCCTTTCTGTGTGCTAGTTTGCACGTTAGAATAGAATAGAATAGAATAGAGTAGAATAGAGTAGAATAGAATACTGATGATAAAATCTAGATGGATGGAGAAGAGCAGCAGGTCTGCTTCAGCTGTGCACTGGCTGGATTGGTGCCACTGCAACTGATTGACTGATCCAAATGGTTGTCAATTTGTTCCTTACAGAAAGGGGGCGGAGCTATCTTCAACACGGTCAGGACCAAGGCCAATCCCGCCATGAAGACGGTTTATAAACTTGTAAGCACATTGGTTGAAACAAACCTGCAACCAACACGAATCGAGCTTCCTCTGAACTACTTCCTGTTTCATGGACAGGCTAAAGACCACGCCAAGATGCGCATCAAGGAAGTCAAGACCAAACTCAAGCAAAGGGTTTGTAACTATCCGCTGCCACTTCATCATCATCATTATTATGTCTTTTAATATTTATTTATTTTTTATCATAAGCAGCAAAAATGTGTTTGCTCTTAGAAGCAAAACAAATGGAAAATTAAATCAGCTTCATTAATGCAGTGGCCATCGTGGGAGGCACTGGAGCGCCAGCTTTTTTACAACAGTGTTTCTCAACAGCTAGGTCGCGGTCCAAAAGTGGGCCTCCGT